>JBBPBT010000685.1:15396045-15407176 GCA_037974875.1 Cicer bijugum
AAAATTAATTGCATTTATTAATTTACTTAAATTGTAAAAGTATTTTATAATTTGAGATAAAAAAATAATTTATTGTTCTCAATATATCAATAATGTATTTCCTTCTTTATAAAACATAAAAAATAAGTATATAGATCAAATATTAGTCCACGTACTTACTCTTCTTGTTTATACTTTACTCTTTCAACTTTAAATATACGAATAGAAAGTTGGTAAAAAGTTAATTTAAGTCAAATTTAAATTAAATGTATATATTATATATATAATTTTTTTATCTATAAATAAAATAATACAAGGAAATAATTATAATTATAAAACACATAGAATTGTGAGATTATTAAAATATAAAAATTTATGAATTAAACAAAAACTTAAGAAGATAATTAATAAAAATTGTTTGGTTGAGTTGAAAAATGGTTTACCCTAGTGATAAGTGTGATGCATTAATATATAGATTCTGGCAGTATTCTATTATAAACAAAAAGATTCGAGCGGTAGAAACGGTGATTCCGATTGGGAGTAATAATTAGTAGACTTTTAGGAAATTGACGAAACAGGAAACCCGAGTAATCTACAGTTGGCACCCATCCATTCATACATAATAACGTAATTTCGTCTTTACTCTTCATTTGTGTGATTCCCTTTTTTATTTTTTTATTTTTTATTTTTAATTCCGACTCTCTTCTTCCTCCTCCTCTAAGGTCAAACCATCACTGTTTGATTTTCTTTTCATTATTTCAAATCACTGCGTCTTTCCCCTTTTAATTACTAATTAAATTGTTTTTCGCAGTGCGTCATGGCTGCCACCATCAAACAAATGGCTCTCCTTGTTTCGTTATTTGGTCTCGTCTCTTTCATACTCGGTGTTGTAGCCGAAAACAAGAAGGTACTATTGTTATTCATCCAAACTTTTCTATAATTTATTCTGACCTATTTTCATTTTGAATTGGATTTTTAGTTTGTACTTTTTCATGAAATGAAATCTGGACTCAACCCTACCCCACCCTACACTCAATTATCCTCTTCGGCTTTACTACACTATAAACTTTTTATCACAAAAGGCTAAATTTATTTTATAAAGTCATCTTTCACTATTCGCAAATCTAAGTTACTTTATTAACTTTTTACTTTCTTGTGTGTTTCATGTTTGACGGGAAATTAGAAATTCAAGATTCCGTTGATGAAAAATACTGTGTTTGGGTTTGGTTATTTTGAATGTATTGATTTTGTAATATTGTTAAATGTACAGTGATTTAATTATAAATTTGAGTTCAAAATCAATTAAGAATTAATTTTACTAAACACTCAAACATGTCAAATTTATTTATACAGTTTTTAGTTAGAATCAATTTTGACTGCTCAAATAGAACCGAATGTGTTGTATATTTTTGAACATTTGTTTTTGTATTTAGTTAGAACCGAATTTTGACTGCTCAAATGGAACCAAATGTGTTGTATATTTTTAAGCTAAAATTCTGAACATGTGTTTTTGTATTTTTTTTGAAAATGAATTGTAGCCAGCATCTGGCACACCAGTACCTGGGAAGAATGGTGTCACGTGCAAGTACCCGTCTGATCCAACTGTTGCATTGGGTTATCTTTCTGTTGTATTTCTCATTGGATCAACGGTGGTTGGATATCTTTCCCTGTTTTACCCTTACAAAGGAAAGTCTGTTCCACAAGGGGTTCTCTTTAAAAGCACTAGTTTCTTGGTTTTCTTCAATGTTGCATTGTAAGTACTGCTTCCTTAATCATTATTCTTTGTTTTTCCCTTCTTATGATTACATTTTCAAGTATCCATTTGATCATAGAAGTAAGATTTAATCATAATCATTTCAGGTTGATTCATTGAATGAGAAAATCTTTTTACTTGTGTTTTTTTAATACAAGATGGGTCTGTTTTTGTCAAAGCTAATGTGTTGGTTACTACTAAAACCAAACAATTTTAGATGAAATGAAGAATGCTTCTTCTTTGCTTATTTTATTGCAATAAAAGGGGCTAAAGCCCCTAGAACATGACCAGAAACAACCTGTGAAAACAATGAATATGCATCCGCCACAAGCGGACTTACAATGAAATCACAAGCAAACCCAGAGTATTTGAAAGGTCCTGAATCTGACAAGCTTCTTTTCACTAGCCTTCGGCTACTTGATTAACTTCTTGCAGAATATGCATATTCTCTGTTGGCACAGAAAAATAGTACTTATCCGATGATCATTAGTTATAGATTTCGATTCCCTATAGTTGACAAATTCATAGTCAAACTATTTTGACTGTCTAACTTTATGCAGTTTTTGAATTATTTTTAAAATTTGACTTTCTGAGCTTGAAATTTGTGTCGTCCAATTTTGACCAAAGGGTCCGGATTTGCGTGACTGTGTGATTGCATGAATCTGTGTTGGCAACCTATTCTAGATGCCCTTTGTATACACCTAACATCAGGCACTTGGCAGCCTTGATATAAAATATTATGTACTAGACTGACTGACATCGTTTAATACATTTTATAAATATTGAATCCTCCTCCCAACACACATATATAGCCTACAGAATTCAATTTACGGTCCATTGTTAGGTCTTCTGCCAGTTATACTTCCTTATATCTCCTCCATCTTCTCATTTCCGCCGAATCATTATTTTTTTTTACTGATAATGGTGTTTTTCTTCTTAGGTTTTCAACTGGACTGGCTGTAACTATGCTGTTATGGCCTACAATAACAGAACAGATTCACCTTACACGCAAAGTACATCTTGATGCCGACTATGCTTGTCCTACAGCTAAAACTGGACTCCTTGGAGGTGGTGCCTTTTTATCACTTGATGCGTGCCTCTTTTGGTTGGTTGCCCTAATGTTAGCGGACAATGCTCGGGAGGATTATTTCGACGAAGTTAAGGGCGAAAGTAGAATCTTAACAGACGGTTATAATGCAGATATAGCCATATGAGAACGGGAATGAATGGAAGCGTTAAAGCCTGTGTGTTAATATAATAAAGTCGAAGTAAAAACATCAAACATCATACTACATTGTTATGCTGTCATTGTTTCAATTATATGGTGGAATATATGGATTTAGATACTTTACGAGGTTATTCTCTTTTATGAATTTTCATTGTGGTTCAAGAAGGAACACATTGTTGTTAATGAAATGAAATAGTCTCTTGACATTGACTCTATTTCTAAAACGTAGTTTTATTTCAAGGACAAGGCAGCATTATGTCACGTGGTAGGTCCCTTTTGAATGTTTACACTGTAGGGATATAACAAGTTCATAAGTATCCCAGGTTCTAGGAGATTGTAGTCAGTGCCGTCTCACAGACTATTTAGGGGGAGTAAAAAACACCTTATGCTGGAGTAATTCTAGATCTCTTTTACAGATATATATATGTGTTGTGGACCTTAATATTACATGATGGTACAAAATCGGCGACTAACATACAACCTAATACCTCATGCAAATTTAGGAGCGACAAAATTTAGTTGTCTCCATAAAATTTATCATAAAATTTGGAAACATTTATCGCAACTCCTCGTTTATCCATGTTCGCCCAAAATATAAAAGAAAACACCAACTTACTCTCCTATAAAGTAAAAATGGGTATTTATTCATTTCAACAACAAAAAAAAATTCAGGATTTTTTTTCTTTCAAATTTTTCGGTCCTCAACTTAAAAAACTTCTCTGGCTTAAAATATCACTTCCGAAAATCATTTTTAAAGTTATCTGAAACTACCAAAAAATTTACTTCAAATTTTTCAGAAAAAAAATACACTACCGACAAATTAGCTATTGGAAAACTTACTCCACAAATTTTCCGGTAATTGTTTGACTTTTTTTTAATAATTTTAAATTAATTTTTTTATTTTGATTTTTTTTATTACATTAGCATTTATTTAATTCATTTGATTTAACTGAATTTTTTTTCCTGATAGATATGGCTAGAGGTAGAGACCACAAAGTTGTAGGAAGAATATGTGACCATCTATGGATGCTGCTCCACGACGATGATGACTTGAAGGAGTATACTCATATATCTATTCGAGGATCACACATTACACGAAAAGGATGAGGAGGTACCAAGACTAGGGTGAGAGGGTGAGCTAACACGCTATCTATTAATTATTATTTATGATATATTAATTATTTATGGTGTATTCTTTATTTATGATGTATTAATTATTTATGGTGTAACGTTATCTAACAATATTTATGATGTATTAATTATTAATTATAATATATTAAAAAAATTGTGTATCGGAAAATTTGTGCATGAAATTTTTTGAAAACACATTTTGTATGGGACAACTTGAAGAATGTTTCTCGGTAATACACATTTTTTTCATTTTATATCGGAATTTTTTTTGAGTCTTCTGGTAAATACCTTAAAACTCGTAAAAAGTTTTTCAGAAAATGTAATATATACCATAATTCATCTAAATAGTTTTTTTAGAAATTATAAAAATATCTATTGAAAATCATTTTACTGAAAATAGTTTTTTAGAAAATATAAAAATATCTATTGAAAATTATAAAAATATCTATTGAAAATCATTTTATAAAAATAGTTTTTTAGAAATTATCTATTGAAAATCATTTTACTGGTTTCATAAATGATGAATTGGTAAAGAAAATAAAAATATTTTTGACATTTACATAAATTTTTTGAGATATAAATATAAAAATGACTATTTTTCTAAAATTTGGAACCAAACTTACATTTTTCTAAAATTTGGAACCAAACTTAAATTTATAAGAGAGGTATACACCTTCAAAATTGTGCCACATTCAATTTCATCGTTGGAAGTACTGTAGATATTGTCCACTACCCAGCCCAGCCCAATAGTTACACGCGCTACACCTAATTCACTAAGTCAAACAACAATTTCCTTTAAGTGAGATGTTCAAAACTCAAAACACACATTCTGTCTAGAGTTAGTCAAATTATAAATCGTCATTTGAAAAAGTGATCTTCTTAAGAAAGTTCAAGTTTTAAATGGCGATCTTTTAAATGATATTTAAAATATATATATATATTTTAATTTTTATTGAAATAACAAAAATAATATATATAATTCACAAAAATACATAAATGAAAATTTTAAATTACGATAAAATTTTAAATTACATAATGTAGAAGGTGACATCCACTACCATATTGTCGAAGTTTTCTCACACGTACGAGATTTTTACGACACATTAGTACATCACGAATTTGTTATTCTTTTTCTTCTTGATTTTCGTCTTCTTTATGTTGAAGATTAGGAGGAAGTGTTGCAGGAGAACTACTTCCACCTTGAGTCCAATTCGATATTTGATTCAACGGAGCATGTGCATTTCCAAAGCTTGAAATTTGAAAGTTTTGTTGACAAATATTATTAAGTATATGGATAGCGGACTCAAGGTGTATTATGACGAGTGTTGAACGTGTTATACAACAATTATTATTCACTTGATACAAATGATAGTCGACGATTGTCTTTTTGATGTGGGTGTTGGCTGTAAAAAATAAATTGTTCACCTGGTTTGAACCCGTAAGATTGATGTGGTGTGTGGGTAAAAGTATGAGGAGGAGGTTGAGTATCCGGAGGTGTCGGTGTATAATATTGATTTTGTTATGTTGTGTTGGACATTGATTATTGAAAAAAATGTTGGCTATATTGTGGTGGAGGTTGAGGTGGATTGACACGAGTATCAACCAATTGGTTTTCTACATAAATAAATCATTTAGAATTTTTGCAAAACCAAGCCATGTACTCATAACTTAGTTTAAATTCAACATTTAGAGGTTGACCATGAAGAATATGATTATCTCGTTCATTCCACTAGTTGTTCTCATTTTCATAGAATAATGTCCAACTATAGTCAACTTGTTTATGCAAATCTACCTTATGATATTTTCTCATGTTCCTTGGATGATGTGGAATTCTTGAGGTAGTCCAAATTGTAATCTCACTCTATCAGTTTAATGCATTTCAAATATGTAGATGCATTTATATTATGTGAACATCCACTTATCAATATAACATCGAGTTCAAATGCACGACACAATTCTCTTTAAAGTGGTGTCAAACACGCTGAACCCCAATTTTATTCTCCCGTCTCTCGCAAATCTCTCAACAAGTGCAACAACATAATATGTATTATGTTATGGAATTTGTTAGGCATTCATATGCCACCAGTCAATTCTAAAATGTATGCTATACAACATATAATTATTTATTCATTAGATGATTATAGAGTTAACATTGAAAATGTTTCTCTTAGCCATTTTAATTTTATAAATTTCCCTTTTATTTGAGATTCAGGTGACATGACTCCTAACAAATCTAAAAAATCATTTGTCGATGACACCATAGTTGATCCAGTTGCAACTTTACCCCCAACACGTAAGTCAAGTAGCAGAGCAATATCTTCTGATGTTATGGTACATTCATCCGTTGGAAGATGAAACGTGAGTTTCAGGTCTCCATCTTTCAACTAAAACAATAATAAATGAATTGTCTATTTTATAACTTTCTATTTGTGATATGTTACCAAACTCGACTTGCTTCAACGATGGAATTATTAAATAATTTGGTGCAATGTGTTTATGGCTAAGTGATTTATATTTTTGAGATAAATCATGTAATAAGCAAAAAAAATATATATATTTGAAGATATTAAAATGAGATGAATCCTATAATTACAAGAATTATAACAAAACTATATTCTAGAATGAAACTTAGTATAAAATATATAAACAAATATTAAAAATATAACATAAAATATGACATTGCTTACAAAATTTTGAATTTGGTGTAGCACTGATACGTGATTATCATCATTCCGCAACAATGCCATTTAAATGAAATATAAAGAGCAAAGAAGAAATATGAAGAGTGGAAGAGTGAAAATATAAAGAAGAGTAAAGTTGTGAATAGTGGAAGAGTGAATAAATATGATCATAAACTTCGCCTTTTTATAAACAAGACAACACTTTGAAAGACTAATAAAATATTATGCATGGCTTCACACAACAAGCACTTTGAAAATAAACACTTATGGATGGAGAAGACTGAACATGATGGCAAAGATTAGATTGGACGAAGAAGACTGAATATGAGAAGACTGATTACATTTTTGCAACTTCCCAACGTGAGAATATATTCATATTCTGATTTCATCTAAATCTTTATTTGGAAAGGCGATTTCTCAAAGCATTTTTCATGGTCGCCTTTTGAAATGACGACTTGCCAAAGGAAGTGTCACGAGGTCGCCTCTGGAAAAGGCGACTTGTAAAGCCATGTATGCACATCTGAATGACAATGTATCACAAGGGCAATGTATCACAAGTGTTGGCAGCATTGTATGTATCACAGTTGGTTGTTTATAAGTATGATATATTATTTTCATTGCACATTATATCAATATCAATATCTCATTTTCATATCAATGACACACAAAAATATAGTTTTTCTGATTTGTTACAATGGTTAAATATGTGAAAGAAAATATATTGATAAATATTTCAAATGTGACAAAAAAAAGCTATTCGAGTTCATTTTGGATCCAACCTTACTTACTTGAAGAAAAAAATTGAAGCAAATTTGAAGTTAGAAAATAAGAAGGCGTCTTATATAATTTTCCGACACCCTATCTCATTTGGACAAGGGCTAGTTCATTATGAATTGTTAAATGTTGAAGACGATGAAAATGCTGACCTCGTATTTGATGTTCACAAACAGTGGTTGTAACTCGGATCTATCGAGTTATATGTCACGTTTGAGGAGGGTGATCCATTATACGATATTGGTCAACCATCATCCTCAACCACACCTCATCCTGAATACCATTTTCAAACACAAAACACTTATTCCTTTCAAAATTATGAATCTTACCAACCCGAACTATACTTTGACCAGGCTGAAACATCTGAACCTGAATCATCTCAACCAGAACCGTATATTCCACTAGGTGATATGGCCGGTTTTGATCAACAAGAAATAAGTGAGGAGAGTGAAGAAGAAACATACTTTGACGACGACGACAATGGTGACGATCTAGAGCCAGAACCCCATGTAATTAAAATGACATACAATCCACCATTCCACTTGCGTAATCTAAACTTGGATTATGCTTACCAATCCGCCGAATTTGATATGTCATCTGATGAACCACCTTCATTATATGCATCTCTTGAGATTGGAATGAAGTTTAATTGCAAATCAGATTGTCAACTTACAATTAAACATTATCACATAAAACACTTCATCAATTATCGTGTAGTGCAATTTGTTCAATACAGGTATGTAATTAAATGTGTGAATCCACAATGCTTGTTCAAATGCATGGCTTCGTTAAGCTAAAAAGTAAGCAATGAGTGATTGGTCGTTTGAAGGGCCCCCACAATTGCACAAATATCTATATGTCACAAGAACATACCAAACTTGACTATAACATCACATGCGAAAGCATAAAGTCATTTTGAAATTTGATCTGTCAATTAAAGAGAAGGTGGTCATTGCATATATTCACGAACAATACAACTACACAATCACCTGCAGAAATGCATGGATGGCAAAGAACAAAACTATCGAAACGATTTATATGAACTAGGAAAAGTCTTACAATGATATTCCATGGTAGTTGTTGGCTATGCAAAAATTATTTCAGGAACTACTGTGGAAATGTAAGTTTCACTTGAATATTATGATACTAATCTATTACAAGGGTCAGAAATTTTTAAACGACTATTATCGGTTTTCCCTCCGTGCATATATGAGTTTAAATCTTGTAAACCATTTGTCTTAGAGGATGGAACTTGGTTGTACGACAAGTACAAGGGGACTCTTTTGCTTGCTATTGCACAATATGGAAACAAAAATACAATTCCCATTGCTTATGCACTTGTGGAAGGTAAAACATGGGGTGCTTGAAGTTTTTTTTTGAAAAATCTAAGAAGACATGTAACACATCAAGTTGACGTTTGTTTGATTTCAGATAGACATGAATCCATTAAAAGTGCTTATAATAATCAAAATAATAGTTGCCATGATCCTCCGTCAACACATGTGTACTGCATCCGACACATTGCATAAAATTTCATGAGAGAGTTTAGGGACAAGGAACTTCAAAGAAAACTTGTTTGTATGGATAATGATCTAATTCTTTTAAGTGTATTTTCCATTTATCACTTTATCATATTTGATAATTTTTAATCATTTGTAACTGGTTATGCATTAAATGAGTCATCATTCAAATATTACCGTAATGAAATCAATATGGCAAATTCAAAGGCTTTAAGATTGATCGATAGTATCCCCCAGAACAATGGACTATGACTTATTCTCAAGGTCGGCGATGGGGACACATGACAACAAACATTTTCGACTCAATCAACACATTGCTTAAGGGTACACACAATCTCTCAATGATTGCTTTGGTACAATCAACATACTATAGATTGAAAGTTTTATATGCAAAAAGGGGACAACAACATCACACATCATTAGCTTATGGTCGAGTATACACAAACGATTGCATGGACCATATTAAAGATGAAGTTGATAAATCTAATACTCACTAAGTCATGCAATTCAACCGAAATCATTATTCTTTCATGGTGCATAAAACAATTAATCCAATAGAGGTGCAACCGATTGGTCATTTTGAAGTCAAACTTCATATAAAATGGTGTGATTGTGGAAAATTTTAGGTTATACATATTCCTTGTTCACATGTCATAGCTGCATGTTCTTACGCTCGTCAAAACTATTTGGTGCTTCTACCTGACGTGTACAAGGTTGTTAATGTATTTAACATATATAAAGAAAAGTTTCCACTTATACCTAATGAAGGATATTGACCCACATATTAAGGTGAAACGTTATATCACAATCCTCAAATGCGGATAATTAAAAAAGGTGGTTCAAATAGTACTCGTATTAGAACTGAAATGAACATTAAAAACTACAAAGAAAATGTGGACTATGTCGGTTGAATGATCATACTTGAAAACATTATCCAAATGTTATAGTCAGCTTTAGTCAATCTATATAATTTAAAATTTTTATTTACGTATTTTTATGAATTATATATATATATATATATATTATTAGGAAACCGCCATTTGAAACTTGGACTTCCGAAGTTGTCATTCCAAGTGATGACTTATAATTAAAAAAATGTAGTTTGATATTTAAGTTTTAAAAGAGAGTAGTTTAATATATTTTTTTTTTCAAAAAATGATTATTAAAAAAAAAACCCTTCAAATAGTGTACTCTTACTAAAATAAATTATTGGAAACTCCCTTCCGATAATATATTTAATATCGTATGAATATAAATAGAGGACAAATGAATAGTCACATTCCTTTAAACCTCATTGCTAGCTGGATGTTGGGAAACCAAGTTGTTCTCGCTCTAAGCAAATGGCCCTCATTGTTGCAAAGACATTAATTTGAAAGCACAAGACATCATTCCAAACTTATTCTATAAGATGGAGTGTATAACTTTTTATAGATTCTTTTAAAATTCTGCCTATTTTTAATATAGGATCAATATATATATATATATATTTTTTTTTTCTTTCTAATATTAGATTTTTTTTCTTCATCTTTTATATTTTTTCTGTACGAGACAACACGATACGCGTTAAAACTTCGTCACAAAACAAATCATTAAAAGAAATAAATTGTTTTAGACAAAAAAATATATTATAATTTATGTCTTCCACTGTATTTTAATTTTTGTAAAATAAATTTGTGAATGTTATTACAATAGTTTTTACTAACATCTTGATCATTCAATGTATTTTTAATTAATTAATTTAGTTTTTTTTTTCTTCATTAGTCACGTAGTTACTTTATCCTATAAAAGTATTACCAAAATTTGTTTGTTATTCTAATAAATTCAAATACGGTAAAATTATATATAGTAATGATTAAAAGAAATATATAATGTTTTCCACCACTTAAAATTTATGTGTCCTCGGTATGACTTTGACTTATTTTGTTTGCTTTTAATAGATTCCAAATAGGTTAGTGTTTAATAATTTTTGAGATAAACTAAATAAAAATTTGATACATATTCATTTTAAAAAAAATATTTGAAACATATTACATGCGAATAAAAAAATGACGACTGTAAAAGAAAA
>JBBPBT010000685.1:15407408-15434606 GCA_037974875.1 Cicer bijugum
TTAAAATTTAATTATGTAAGTTTTAAAAAGGTAATTAAATAAACTATTATTCGTGTCATATTTTATTGGTTTTGAATTAAATTTAAATTTAAAATAATTTTTTTTAACTAGAGAGACATAATAAAATATATTATTGACGAATAATTTATCATATCTTATTAATTAATTTATTAAATATTCAATTATAATAATATATAATAGATATATTCTATCAAATTTTTTATCTCGTCAATTAAACGAAATGCTAAAAATAATATGCACTACTACTTTATTTGATGACTGGTCAATTTATTTTCTATTAAATATTTGAGATTGAATTTCGATTATACGAAATTCGTTGGTAAGCATTATTTATGCCTTGATTATACGAAATTCGTTAGTAAGCATTATTTATGCCTTGATTTATGGTGCTCTTGAGGAACTATCTAACCTAAATTGTTTTAATAGTGAAGATTTTTGTAAGAATTCTATTAACTAGACATGCCAATAGAGATTATATAAACACAAAGAGTAGTCATATGCTATAAGTCCTAATAAATAAAGACTGATATACGTGACCACTTATATCCGTTACGCGGGTATTACAATATCCTCATGTATCTACAAATATCTATACATATATATCATGAATGTTTAAAAAAAAAAATCATTTATGTTAAAATATATTTTTTAAATATGTATATTACCTCCTCTTCTTTTGACAACAAAATTATTAACCAACACATAAATAAAATAAATATATCACACATACGGCGAACATAGGATACATTGATGTAAAATATATATATTTTATTTAACTAACACATAAAAATAATTAATATATTTAGATTTTTTTATATTATAAAATGATATATTATATTATTTAAAATATGTTAAATTATTATTTTTTAATTTAAATTTTTTTGAAAATATTAAAATTATTAACTTTTAAAATAAAAAATCAATCGTGTAAATTTAGTAAAAATAGAGGATCGTACCTCTTAAAAGAAAAGTTAGATTAACGGAGTGATTAGATGATAACCGATCACTCAAGAAGAGGGTCTCCAGTTTGGGCTTAGTTATTTGGAGTCGAAACACGAACGGTTAATTAGTTCGTAAAAGCCCACTCGTTTTGTAAGCCGAAAAACCCTAGTAATATAGTGAGTAGTACTGGTAGCTGTTATCATCTTCCTCTACAAAAACCCTACCAAAACCCTCACCTTCTACTTTCATTTCTCGCTTCTCTCCTTTGAAAACGATGCATTAAAGCCTTTAAGTTCATCATAAATAACAAATTGTAGTTAGTTCCGAATACTCCTTCCTCCATCGAAAATGCCTCTAGGAGATAGAGGAAATGATAAGAGCGAAGCTCGTTTCTGCGGCGTAGAAACGGACTTCGACGATGATATGCCTCAAGTTCTTTCGTTCAATCTCTCCACTGGAGGATTCGATTTCGTCGTTGCTCCTTTGGTTCGTCTTCTTCATACACAATACCAATTTATTTGTAAAATGACTACAGTTTGTTCAATTTAATTTTTCTATATTATATGATTAATAAATTGATCATTGAAATTTGTAATGCACTTTATTGTTTATGGTGACTAATTAGCCATTCACACTGCGACTTCACTGTTGCTTCTTTATGTGTGTGTGGTCAGTAAGCTCACCTACATTGAAACTGTTCGATGAGCCTTTTCCAGTGAAGCTGTTCCACTGTGAGCTTTTCAGGATTCACTGGATCGCTCTATTGAACTACATTTCACGTCACTAGGAACTGTTTTGCGAGATTCATTTTTTTGACTAATTCTGTTTTGTATACATTTGTTGTGTGCAATCTAGAATGTTCTAATATCTTTTAAATTGGTATCGGTTCAGTTAAGTGCCTGTTTGAGGCAATTATAAAAAAGTGATCTTGTTATTCAAAAACATAGATATTTCGTGTTGAAGATAAACACATTAGTTTTGTTTGTCTACTATAAGGACAATAATTTTTTTAGCTAAAATATTATCTATCATAATTATTTTCATGTGAAAGCTTCTCAAAACAGCTTGCAAAATTGAAACACTTTTAACAAATCAATTAAAACTCAATAAAAAATATTATGTCAAACTAATCCTAAGTAAATCCTGATTAATATTCTGAAGGCTTTTCTCGAGTCAATTGAAAATTCTGATTCAGTTTTCACTTCTATACAATTGGAGTGTCTCCCAAGTATCGATCTCCTTCAGATGCGTTCCTACGGTAGCCAATTAGCCAGTCATGTGGAAGCAGCTGCTTCCATTAATATGTGACTGGTCAGTAGGCTTACCCAAAGTAACACTGTCTTGTGCTTTACCTGTGATGCTCTCTAAATGATGTTTCACTCTAAGAGCTTATTGGACTACATTATTGAAACAATGCATTTTGAATATAACTTTGTATGTTGTTAAATGATCTGTTAACACATGCTATTTCTTACTGCCCATTTAGCTTATATGATTTTGTGGTACAATTCAGATGGATCCTTCCTACAGGCCAAGCTTACTGCAAAGTAATAGTTTGGGATCTGGTGCCCTACCATTTGCTGCGTCAGACTTGGTCCTGAGTCCATCCCAGTGGAGTAGTCACGTAGTTGGTATGAGTTGCCTGTTTTTCTTATTATTAGTGTACACACACATATACTTTGTATTATGTTATTATTATGATTTATTCTTACTTCATTATAAGTCCTCCCTTTTATTTTTCATTTATTAATGTTGTGTTATTGGATGGAAGCTAGGTAGTTAATCTCAGATAGCGGCGTGTCACGGCCAACTCTGGAAACTGGGATGGCAGGTTGCGTGATACCGGGATTACCTCTATTGGACAAATTACATGAATAATAGTATATATAAACATAATTAAACAATATCTCAAACTCATAATCATTCATACTTAGTAATAAAAAAACCCAAGTCTTAATCAAATAATACATTTAAATATTAAATATCATTGTCTTCTTCAACATAGAGTAATAAAATAACAATATTAAAAAATATTAAAGGAATGGAAGTAGAAAAGGGCAGAGAGGAAAAAAGAACAGAGAAACTAAGTAACAAAAGAAAAGAAAACAAAAACTAAAGAAAAATTAAGGGAAAGAAGGAAGTAAGTAACTACAGAAAAGAAAAATTAAAGATAAAAAAAACGAAGCGGTGCAACTGGTGGTGTATGAAGCTGGAGGCGGCGCGGCGGTTTGAAGCTGGACGGCGTGGCTGGTTGTGGAAGAACGAAAGCAGCAGCGAGGAGGAATGAAGAATAGGAAGAAAAGGCAACGAAGAAGAAGGGAACCTGAATGAGGAAGAAGGGAAAGTGAAATTAGGGTTAGTGAAATCTGAAGTATGGAATACCAAAAATACCCCCAAAATGTTTTAAAATGGAAGGGTAATATTGGTTTTTCTTGAAGAAAAAAAATCACGTTTTTGGGTTTTGGGAACTCCCAACCCGCAACCCACGAACGTGCCTGGATTGCACACTTTCTTGCTTTTCCCGTGCTGCCTTGGCTAGACCCTTCAACACCACGCTCTGGCGCAATCGAGCCGTGAACTGTCGCAATTGACTACCTAGATTTGGAAGCATAT
This sequence comes from Cicer bijugum, assembly GCA_037974875.1. Taxonomy (NCBI): domain Eukaryota; kingdom Viridiplantae; phylum Streptophyta; class Magnoliopsida; order Fabales; family Fabaceae; genus Cicer; species Cicer bijugum. The sequence continues at coordinate 15,410,985 of JBBPBT010000685.1, forward strand.
TGATTTCATTATGATTTCTGTAATATTCTTTTTTTTAAAGGAGGACTATTGCACATGTGTAAAAAGTATTTTTGCTTCTATTTGCTTTATATATTGCAAAAGTATTTTTGTTAGTTGTTCATGATCATGGTTACTTTTGTTGCTTAAATTATGCTATCTTATGTTTGCTTTTTTGTCTTCAAAGTGTCATTTATGAATGCATTTACATCTTTCAATTATGTGTTTTATAGATATTGATATTCTCAATTGTGTGATTAGGCAATTTGTTGCATTTTACTCAGGAAAAATCAGCTCTTGGATTGACTTGGATTCTGACAATGAGACTCTTAGAATAGATTCTGAAACCACTCTTAAACAAGAAATATCGTGGGCTTCTCATCTCTCATTACAGGTGTGCTTTGTTATAACCTAGTTGAAGGAACTTTCAAATTTGTGCTTTATCTCGATTCTTAAGCATAATTACTAATTTATCTCATTCATTAATGTTTTGAAAGCCGGTTTGGTCAATGAATTAGGGATACTGGTTTTATGGATTAGTTGTAGCTTTGGTTGAACTAATAACAACTAATTACTTATCGTTGATATAATTAATATAATATACTGCTATTAAGTAACCTAAAATACTAATAAAGTAAGCAAAGTCAAAGTTTGAAGTTAACATAAATAAAAGCTCTTGTTTGTGCCTTTGTAAATTGTGACTGCCTTTACGTGTTTAAAAATGTTGTTTTGAAATTGATAAATACTTTTTTTTTGAAAACTTAAAAATTATTTGATGTATTTGACACTTTGACTAGCTCTTTATCATTTATCACTCGTTTTGAAATTAGCAGGGTTTTGGTTAAATTAAACTGAATGGCAGTATCTAATTGAAATGGTTGGATTAGACACTCTTGTCTGGTTTTCAAAACATCCTTATTTTATTGAATCACAAAACTCTCCATCTTTAGTTTCCTTGCATGAAGCAATATAATTTTCTTATGCTGCTTGTTGTCATTACTCTATTTCCACCATAACGACGTCTTTTACATATTGAGTGGCATTTGGTTCTATGTTGTCAAGTTTCCACCATAATGGTACCATGTCGTCATGGCATGACATTTTATGGCAGTCACCATAGGCCAGCAGGCCACAACACCATGTTTGTATGGCCGATTTTTGGATGGAAGCCATAACCCGCCATTTGCTATTTGTAACATTGAATTGGTTTTTCTAATTCCTTTTAATATACTGTAGGCTTGCCTGCTTCCTGCCCCTAAAGGTACCTCTTGTTCTAATTATGCCCGGTGTGTGAATCAAATCATACATGGCCTGAGTAATATGCAGGTGCCATTCTGAGTTCAAACTTGATGATTGTTTCATGTATTTCCTTCACAAGTGTCATTTATTCACTTTGATTTTTAATTGTTTCTTTTACTTTGTAAAACAGTTGTGGCTTAGAATTCCCTTGGTGAAACCCGATGATGACTCTGTGGATGCAAAGGCTGCCAGTTTGGTGAGTAAATATTGTAGAAACATGCTGTGAAGGTCATGCCTTCAACTTCCTGTATCTTGGTTGGGTTCATGTATTGTACCATTGATTTTTTCTTTTGTTTTAACTGTCATGCAGCTTTCTTATATATGAATTAATTCAAATGTGGATTTGGGTCTTATTTGGGTAAAGAAAATGCTGTTTCCTGTTTTTATTGATATTAACAAATATTCCCCCGATGTTTTCATTCATAATTACAAATAAGCCCCATGTTTTCAATGATGAAATTTTTTGCAAGTATTAGTAGAAACAAGATTTTTCTCTCGCGAAGCAAGTTTGTAGTTGTAGATTCTCAAGTTAGCTCAGAGCTGCTATCTCGTGATGTTTGAGCCTCAAATGCAAATTTTGGTTAATTTTGTTTTGTACTTCGGTTGAACATGCTACGTTTTGCAATGTGTTAGGCTTGAAGTTAATTATAATTTTGGTATTACTTTCATCTGAAGTGTCAAACACTGCAATGTAAATGAGGCCCCTAGTATTAGATAATATTTAGGTTAAAGTATTGATTCTTGTAACGGTTTTCTTTCATAGTTTTGTTAGTTTTATCTTTGGGGTAGTGCTGTTTTTTAAAAATACGTTTTTTGATGTAAAAATTTAAGAATTCATCATTTGAGTTATTAAGATTAATTTTTTTTAATCAAAACTCTTCCATGACGAAGCTGCTGAATAATGGGGCTTTAAATCATATGTACAACTCAACCTGACCCTGGAATGACTGAACATTATACGGTGTTTATCTATTTTTTTCATTTTTATTTTATATCTTTGCTTATCATCAACTGATTTAGCAGTAGAATGTTTGGTCCTAAAAGTTTGGGCTTGTTGCAAATATTTAGAAATTATGATGATATGTTTTTTGTTCTTTATTTTGATTTTTTTATCCTATTTTAGGTTGACTCCTGGGAAATATGGAATACATTTCGCCTTCTGTGTGAACATCACGGACAACTGTCAGTTGCATTGGAAATTTTGTGAGTATTCTATATTTTAGTTCATTAGCCTAGTATACTCATAGTGTGATAGCAACTAAGTGATGTCAGGTTAACCCACAATGTATCTCAAACCTTTGATTTTTATTTGTATGATTTTAATTGTTAAGCCAATTTTTTAGTTGAACTAATTCACATTGATTTTCTAAGTTATTTGAGTTGTTATTGTTATCTTGTTCATTAGGAGTACTATGCCTTCAGCAAATTCCTTAGGACGGTGGTTTGGGGAGTCTGTTAGAGCAGCTATTATAAATACTGATGTAAGGACATCTTGTGGTTATATTGAATTTTTCAAATATTAGGTTTCAAAATGCTGATTGTTATATCTATCTATAGTCATAAAGGTTTTGATTGGTATTTTCCCAGTCCTTTTTAACCAATGGTCGCGGATATCCATGCCTCTCCAAGCGCCATCAGATTTTAATTAATCGGTGTTTTAACCATTCTATACAGGTAAGCCATTTAAACTCTTTGAATCTTAAGGCAGTATTGTATTCATTTACAAGCAGTTCTTTCTACTGTTAACAACCTAGCTCCTACAATTCTAAATCTCGTTTTTTCGTTTTTTCTGGACATTGCATTCATGCTTGGTTGATTTAGTGAAATGAAATTTTAGTTATAGTAGCCATGTTTTCCTTCACAAGGTATTGAGTTTGAAACATTTATCTAGATTATTATATCTGGAAACTCTGGTCATCCTAAGGCAAGTGCGGATTCCAATGATTTTCACAATCATTCTGTTGCAGGTAACTTCTCATTATTGGTTCATGTGTTTGTTTTCGAATATCATGATTTAGGAAATTTAAATATCTTGTTTTAGTTTTATTCGTTTGTAAATATTATGCTTTTTATATGCACTGTATTTGGTCTGCGATCTTATTTAAATATCTTAATTTCATTTATGCTGTTTGTAAAGCCACAATCTTTTGTTTTAATAATATTAAAGTCAGTATTTCTTTACCTTATTTTGTATTTGCCTATGTACTCATGTTGGTGCTTTGTATATGTATGTGATTGTTTAAATTTTGTGTTCAACTGTTTCTTCAATTTTTTTGCCCTTGGATTGTGTTCTTGCCTCAAACCTTCAAATTTAATGATGTTGTTTTTTGCACTTTAGATTTACAAAGGCATCCCTTGCGTCAATATCTGGAATATGTTGGACATCTGTACCAAAAATTGGATCCTCTTCCTGATCAAGAACGTTTTGAGGTATTTATATTGATACATGTTTGTAATATAGGCATGGTATGATTGCTATTATCTTCTCCTGACTCCAGCTTCTTATGCCAGCTTGGATACAGGGATTTTTTACAGTCACCCTTGCAAGTAAGCATTCTTTGTCGTGCTGCATTTAACTCATTTATTTGCTTCTATGCTTGCGTATTCAGATCATTAATTTTGAAATTTTATAATTATTTTTGCAGCCTTTGATGGATAATTTGGAGGCTCAGACTTATGAGACATTCGAGAAAGATGCTATGAAATACCTTCAAGTACGGGAATGCATGAACTATATTCTCAACTTCACTCTTCTGATTTATGTTTTCGCTCTGACCTTGTAGTCAGTCCAGTTGCTGTATCACTTCTGCGAATGTTATGAATTTATGAGCTTTAAATTTAGACCCCTTCCATCTCATATTCCTCAATTGTTGTCCATTGTCTGATGCCTGTTTTCTTTTTCAGTATGTTTGGGTAATTTAAAAGATATTTTCTGTTGTCAGCTCTCTAATGAGATCAAATGTCAAAGAACGTTGTCTCTTGTTTGTTACTTAGATATCTAGGTTTTGACTTGTTTGTCATAAATTGTGTACGTGTAGTCTAATCAGTAGATTTATTTTTTTACAGTACCAAAGAGCAATTAGTAAAGCATTGCTAGACATGATTCCCGATGAGGAGGCATCTGTTAAAACCATTGTAAGATTTTTCCTCAAGTTTTTTTTCTAGATACATCCTCTGTGTTAGAGAAATTGCGTTCACTTCCTTTGGATACAGCACTTTGGATGCCTGTGTACAATATTATAGAGATGGAAATTATTTGTTTTTTTTCATTGCTAGGTACTGATGGTTGTTGGAGCTGGACGTGGTCCGCTTGTGCGGGCATCATTACAGGTGTTATATTTTATCTAATTGTTTAAATAAATGACTATACAATGCCAGATTGGATGTATCATTCTTTTGACTAATTTATGTCTTATTCATTCGTAGGCTTCAGAAGAAACTGGGCGAAAACTTAAAGTTTATGCTGTTGAAAAGAATCCGAATGCAGTTGTCACCCTCCATGTTAGTTTTGGACCATTTAATTTTTAAATGGTTTCGTTTAAAATGTGCCGATACAATGTTATTTTGTTTACTACTGAAATGGAAAAAACTCAAATTCATTGCCTAAGTTTGAGTGTTTGATAAACAAAGTTTTAAGATTTTGGCACCTTTTATGTTTGAATGTTTGATAAACAAATTATTAAGATTTTTGCACCTGTATTTATGTAAATATGGGTTTCAGTAAGTTAGACATGAAAAACATGGTGGGTATAGCCATTACTAAGCAATAATCTTTTATCAGCTTGTTAATGTTTGCTCACTGTTACATATTTCATTTGTTGGTCATGATAGTGTGGGTTCAATTGGTTGATTACTTTATGTTCTCTACTCGTATTTTGTTTTTTCTGTATAAGATATAAATTATTTTACTCCTTCCACCCATTGATTAAGATGTTTATGACAATTACAGTAACTTTCTAAGCAGGGCTTCTATCTTCTGGTTGTTGATATTATAGTAACTCATATTTTGTTTTTTCAGTATAAGATATAAATTATTTTACTCGTTCCGCCCATTGATTAAGATGTTTATGACAATTGTAGTAACTTTCTAAGCAGGGCTTCTATCTTCTGGTTGTTGATATTATTCTTCAATTGATTATTTCCATTAATTTAGACCTGAGTTTTTTTTGCTGGAACAGGCATTAGTTAGATTAGAGGGATGGGAGGATACTGTTACCATAGTCTCAAGTGACATGCGTCATTGGAACGCCCCTGAGAAAGCCGACATATTGGTAACTTTTTTGCTCAATTTGTCATTGTCAATGATTTGACTTTTGTTGTTTATGGTCAAGCGTCTGATTGCTGTTGGCTTGAATTTAGGTTAGTGAATTGCTAGGTTCTTTTGGGGACAATGAACTGTCTCCCGAGTGCCTTGATGGAGCTCAGAGGTTTTTAAAGCCAGATGGAATTTCAATACCATCTTCGTATGTGAATTCTTTTTATTTAGCACACCGATTTATCTTGGTTATTTTCAAATTATTGTTTAGTTAGGATCCCAACATAAATGCTACAAAATAAATAAATACACAAACACTAATCATTAAATATAAATTAAATTATTAAACTAATCATATAAAGATTAAATGATTCAATTATTAACCATTTAATCCAAATGTTTATTTATCATTGTATATCATCTTCTTTCAGGTATACAAGTTTCATCCAACCAGTCACAGCTTCAAAGTTATATAATGATGTATATGTCCTCTTCTTGCCATGTTAAATTTACATTATCAAATTTAATTAAATTTATTATTTATATCCTCACTTTTGGGTTTATTTTCAGGTTAAGGCTCATAAAGATGTTGCGCACTTTGAAACTGCTTATGTTGTGAAAATTCACAATGCAGCTCGACTTGCACCCTGCCAATCTGTGCGCATCTTCCCATGCAGTTTATTGTTTATTTATTTGATTTCATGTGAATGTATTCATCCTTATTGGTTTACATGTTTGTTAAGGTTTCTGTCTTGTTATTGTTGATAATTGTTTTGTTGATTTTGTCTGATCATAGGTTTTTACATTTACTCATCCAAAACCAGTTGTCGATAGAGAGAGCAATCAACGTTATAAGAAGTTGCATTTTATGATACCTAATGACACTGGCTCTGCAATGGTACATGGTATGTGGTGTATTTCCTTTCTTATTGACTAAATAGGCTTGTTGAGGAATAATAAGATTACATTGTGTTAATTGTTCAAAACTTTCAATTGTTAGAAATTATTTTAATTATCTCAGCTTAATTACTGTGCTTATGTTATAATATTCTTTTTGATACTGACTGACCTTGTGTACTCTATGTTCATAGGATTTGCTGGCTACTTTGATGCAACTCTTTACAAGGATGTTCATCTTGGGATTGAACCTTCAACAGCTACCCCAAACATGTTCAGCTGGTATTGAGATTTGTTTCCTATTTATTTTATTTCGAGACAACTATTTTGATTGGATTAAATAAATAAAGTAGTACATTATCAAGGGATGATACACATCATTCTGAAGAAACCACCCTGTAAAATACCGAACTAAAACAGGTTAAACACAGCAAGTTAGCAAAGAGTTCCTCAGAAAATGCCAATTTTTTAGAAACAATCTGGTACCTCTACAGTCATTGTAGGATCCAAATGCACTTAGGCTTGCGCTTACTTCAAGATGATTAACAGACTCTATTTGGATGGCTATTAGATGTTTCTTGGGTTGCATGATATTTCTGGTTTTTTATTTAATGCTGCAATGATGAATGCCCAGCACTGTGTTTCTACTTTTTTGCAGTAGTCTTTTTCTCTAACCTCATTGATGTAATATATTTAATACATCTTTTTGCAGTAGTATTTTTGTCTAACCCCATTGATATAATATATTTAATACAGCTTTTTGCAATAGTCTTTTTCTCTAACCCCATTTTGTGTCCTTTTATTTGCAGGTTTGCAATATTTTTCCCTCTAAGAACACCTATTTGCGTGAAACCAGGTTCAAAACTTGAAGTAGATTTTTGGCGCTGTTGTGGCACTACAAAGGTATCTTAGTTGCTATTTTGATATTTCATTTCATCATTTATGTCTTCATCACATCGTCTACGTTTACTTTTTTGTAATTTTGACATAGTTGAGGTCTGGAACAGGTTTGGTATGAGTGGTGTGTTACATCTCCTTCACCATCTCCAATCCACAACATTAATGGACGTTCATACTGGGTTGGGCTTTAGTGTTTGTGTTACTAAAATGTGTACAAGTACAGCTGAATACATACAAGCTGTTTTTTGGAGCTAGCCTATCTAAATTACATTCATTCTAGGAAATATGTGTACAATAATATCTAATGTAATCAATAACGTTCATGTATATGTTTAAAGTTTTACTGAGTCTTGTTTTTTCTTTCAGTTGGTTTTAATATTTTGTTTTGACTTACTGGTCGCTCTATTTTGTCTAAAATGGAATTTTAGTTTCTTGATTTTTAAAATTAGTTTTTTGATCCCTCAATTAATTATTGATATGTATTATTTTTGATGATATGATGCATATGATAATTTATTTTTGCTATTAATGTTATTTACCTATTAAAATATTAAAAATTGATTTATTTTATTTATAAATATATATTAAATTATTTAAAATTGAAATTAATTAGAATAAATTTATATCCAACAATAATTTAAAACTTGTATTATTTTTGATGATATGATGCATATGATAATTTATTTTTGCTATTAATTTATTAAAATATTAAAAATCAATTTATTTTATTTATAAATATATATTAAATTATTTAAAATTGAAATTAATTAGAATAAATTTATATCCAACAATAATTTAAAACTTTAAAATATTTGAAATTTTATTTATTTTTTATATTAAAAATACGATAAATAAGTTTTATATTAAATTAAATGAGTCTGTCTAACCAAGGACGAAAATAGGTGGATAGTATTACTTTGGATTGAGGTGTTCTCACCGAATGACTCGTAATCCACGAGACAAGTATTCATTCGGTACACGAGACAAGTTTTCTATTTGCAATGCCTAATTCAAATACTAATTCTGATTGAGAGGTCTATGTGCTTCATAATTCATCACTCGACACCCAAACTTTTGAATTTAGATTTAAAAATATCATTTACTATTCAAAAGCAAATTAGGATCAGTTTATATAATATTTTAATTATATCTTTGTAACAGAAGGTTTTTTTTCAATTGCATAGCACTCCCATGTTTTCACAATTTTAACCCACATGGAGCTTATCTTCGACTTTAATCCTGATTGTGGCACGTGGAAGTGGACATGGTTCAGAGAACTTAAAAAATGCCCCAACCTTCAAAATCTTATCATAGTTGAGGTGGTTTTTCATGTTAACTACTGTCCTTTTCTTTTAGTTCTACTTTCATATATTTTAATATTTTTTAACTGTTGTATATCATTGTTAGGTTTCTATGGAAAGAGAATTCAATCACAAATATTGGAAGGACCTAAAAACTGTTCCGAAATTCCTTTTATCTCATCTTACTACATGCTCACTTAGAAATTACAGTCATGCAAATAGTGAGCTTCAATTTGCAAGATATATAATGCAGAATTCAAGAGTACTAAACACCATGAAATTCATTGTGCCAACTTCATAGATACAGATACAAAGCTCCAAATCTTAATGGAATTATCCTCATGTCCAAGGATTTCAGCTACATGTAAACTTTTATTTAGTTGGCTGATAATGGATACAGTAGTAAGAACCTAAAAATATAAAATGTTCTACTTACATTAGATTTTGCGTTAAAATATGTTTATTTTTCTACGAATTATCATGGTAGGAATTAAGGTTGTTGACATATTGGTCAATTTTGTAAGTTAGACGTCAACTGGAATTGAGCAGTTTTCACACGATGAAAGACATTGTAGAGGTTTTATAGCACCAAGTTTTATGTAGAAGCAGTCATATTCAAACTTCAGAAGATGTTAGAAGCTCTGAATGCTGAGTTAGATGAAGCTAAGTTATCAACTCCTAATGAGTTGAATAAGATTGCAATTTTGGCAAATCAGTTGCAGTTGTCACCAAGGGGAAAATCTGCTTTAGTGACAGAGGTAGCTGCAATGTTGAAGGTGCTTCAAGTAATGCTGCTGGTTGTGTTCCTATGAGTTTGTTTAATTTTGATGGTTTACAAATTTAAGATATTTTTGTCATGCAAATTACATGGTTGGATTTTTGTTCTTTACTGTGGTTGTGTTCCTGTAATACGACTTTATATATTTATTCACAAATAATTTTTCTATAACTTATCCTTTGATTTTTCAGAAAAAAATGCTTCGTGTGCTCTATTCCTACATATTCATTTTACCCATTGGTTTTGGTTTATATATTGTCTTAATAAAATGCTTCATGTGCCTGGGTTATATTTGAGAAATGAGGATCCTCCAATTTCCCAAACTGAAGGAGCTTGCTATTAAAATGTATAAAGGCCTTTTCTTATCTATTGAATTATAAGTGTTACCTTCGATATGTGTATCCAAAATTTAGTTTTCCAACGTCAGAGTTATATTTTTTTCGAATTTCGATAACTAAACATATATTCAACTTGAGTTCTATTTTTCTCGAATTTCGATAACCAAACATATATTCTACTAGAATTTGTCTTTTTTAAATTGAATAACTAACTTGAGAATAAAATCATAATATTAACTATTGATTATTGATGATATTATATGTACATGTTTGATTAATTATAAGTGATTATAATATCAATCATTGATTTTTTTATTTTATCAACTTCTCATTTTAAATAATAAAATAAATAATAATAACTATTGATGATGAAATCAATTGTTAATATTATATGTACATTTATATTTTATTATGAGTGATTATAATATAAATAGTTAATTTTATAATAATGGCGTTATTATTTGTTACAGAGAGCACATACAGTGTTGTCCTTCACATATTTGTCCAGTATAAAACACATGTTAAGATGTCAAAATATGTAAATGCCACTCGAACAATTCCGAAAAGGTTTAGAGTTCGATACAAGAAATTCATAAATTTTGATGATTTTGGAGCAATCATATATAATATAGGTAGCGGCAGAAACGTGGAGGAAAAAAACTTCGGTCTGTACAAAAAATTTACGGAAATAAATCTAGGACGAATACAAATATTTGAACACAACATTTTGACATATAAAAATGCATATTATTTAATTATTTTAATTACTATTATTATTATTATTATTATTGTGTAAATGTATTCAATTGATATATCTAAATATATGTGTAAACACAAGGATTGCTCGTTCAAAGATATGAATCTCAAAACCGATTACACAAAAGAATTCTGAACACTTTGAATACAACTCAAGATTATTCCACCAATTTGTAAAAAAACAAGTATTTCTATTGATCCTCTTGAGTACAATTTCCACTATTGAAGATTCTACTATCAATTCTCACGATTACACAAAATAATTCTAAACACTTTTTGTACAACTTAAGATTATTCCACCAATTTATAAAAAAACAAGAATTTATATTGATCCTCTTGACTACAATTTCCACTGTTGAAGATTCTACTATCAATTTTCACCCACAACTTTCAGAATGCAAATGACTTTTATATAAATTTAAAATGATTTAATATATTTTGAGATACATCACAATTAATATTTTATACATTTCTCTGAAGACTTAATAACATGTGAAATGATTTTAAATTTATATAAAATTTTATATAGATAATTTATATAATATAAATTTATGATCCAACAGATAAAAATTAAAAAATTAAATTAAAAAAATATAAATAATTGAGGGAAGTTCAAATTGAGAGGATACAAACTCTAAAATGGCAGGACCAAAAGTTGGAACCTAACTTAAAATTATAGATTTTTCTAAAATAAATGGGCTTATACATGATAACTGCAAAATAATCCGGACAAATAAGTTAACTAAAAAAGCAAAAGTTTTCTAGCTGGAAAGTTTGAGGAGGTATAGGAGGATTCAAAACTCTGCCTACTAACACACTGTCTGTAAAACAAACACAGCAAAAAAATAATATTTCTTTCTTTCTTCGGTGTTCCCTTCATAGTACATACAGAACGGTATCCATTGGTTCTCTGCTTGTGTTCATGCATTCATCCTCTTCATTCTTGTATTATAACTACTCTTTTAAAAACCATATATGCGCAGCTAAATACGTGTTCCACTAGTAACTAAGTAGCAAAATACATTCAAAAAATTGCCTTTACATGGTTGTTTTGTACAGAACTATTATTTCTTTCTCCATTCATCTGATTTTTCTTTAAATATATATGCACCAACAAGAGATATATGGACTACTGAAAACGCATTTCTTAAACAACCTGGGATGAAATGTTTGCTGTAAGAAGTGTTCCACGAAAACCCTCCTCAGTATGCTGCAGATCCATCTTATCACTGCAGAGCTCATCTGCAAAAGATTAATAATATGATTCAAATCTGACTTTCTGTATCTTAAGAATCCACTTGCAGAGGACAAATAAAAAAAATTATATATACATCATATTTCCTATGGCTAGTTGGCTATAACATAAAGTGATTGCATCACCATTATGGCCCTATCAAATAGCTTACCAGCAATATCTCGATTTTCATGGATCTCAGAATCCCTCACTATAATCTGATCTCCGGCAAATATGTTTGCATCAGCAAGGGTAGCACTTTCATCGTCGATAACAATTATCCTATCACCTTTATGTAGTATCTGGTTTTCCTTGACAACCTGGGAGGACAGTTATCATTGGTAAGAATCGTGAAATGAAATTTAGACATTACGATGCTTTGCACTCTAGCATAACAATTCACTGATTATCATTAATGTGGAAGATAATACCTTCCTAACTTGAAAAAAAAATCCATCTGAACTCAAGCATATGCATAAAACTTAGAGTTTACATACCCCAAAAGATTCCCATATCATCATCTTCAGCTGGTATAGTGATGTTGAAGCAGAAACTTTTAGACTAACTGAACTCCCATTTTTAGTCTTCCGGGAGCGCTTGGAAACCCGCCGATCTGTTTCAATTAATCCCTTTGAGGCCTCCAAGAGTGATCTAGGTACCTCCTTACCACGAACAAGAATTACACATATGTCCTCATTGCAATAGTTAAGTTTATGCATCAACTCGCAGCTTTCTCTTTCTCCAATGCAACTTTCACAAACCTGGATATTGAGAGGAAAATAAATAATTGTTGGTATACATAATTCAATAAAAGAAAGAAGTTTCTGGTAAATTCAGCACAAGAATATAATGAAATAAAAAAAAATGTAACAACACAAGTTGAGATCGTAATATTTAGTCAGCTTAATAAAGAACAGACGACTGTCAAACATCTGTTACTTAATGACATTATTCACTTGAGATCAATAATTTGTTAGTCAAGTTTGACCCATAGACTGAGAATCATCTTTTTCAACATTTGATGCACTCATTAAGCAACATTAACTACAGAACCAAAATTTTCTCAGATGGGGCTATTGTAGTATGCATGTGCTAAAAAAAGAAAGAGGATGAAAAACAGGAAAACCAGGGAATAGGGCATGGCTTTCAAAACTAAAGTGTAATTTGCATGTCATAAAGATTGAATATTATCTAAAATAATACAGTGCAAAATATATAGGATGAAGCCAGCAACATCAACATAACAGATTTATGGATTACCTCAGGACAAGTCTTGATCAAAATTTGTCCAGTTCCATTTTCATTATTCATTTTATCCCCAGCGAGTGACTGATCCTCACATATCTGCATCTCGTCACTGGACCCAGTCAAAAAGTTATCTGAATCACTAATATGATCAATTGTTGCAGATATTCCTTTGGTCTTAGTACCACCCCATTCTTCACATAAGCATATCCAATCAGTCTCGGATATGATGGTTAAGCCACCTGCCTATAATCCACAAAAAAGAAATGGAAATTTAAGAGCAAACAAATTAACATAAAGAAACTAAAACTACACCCATCAACATGTAAAAGGCAAGGACGAGTAAACAAAATGAAAGGAGCAAATGGATATCAAGAATTCACAATTTACTTGTTAATTTTTTAAAGGGATTCTAAGCATACTAAAACAGGTGAACTTGTTTCCTGTAAAGAAATTGACATGTGATTGCATGCATTGACATACATTTCACATGAGTACAAAAAACAATTTCTTCTTTTCTTTTCCTAACCAACTTACAGAAGATTCTCTCTGAATTATGGTACCACGCCTGAAAATCAGCTGAGGAGGTCTTTCAACAAGTTGTGAGTGCTGATACAACAGACACAAAATTCATCATAAAAATTTGCTAGGGATTAAAGTATAAAGAATGGAAATGCCATATAGAGATGCACACATAATCACATGTTTAACTGATTAGCGAGATCTGCTACTTAAGTCCCTAACTTATGCTAGACAGGGTTGTGTGGTGGTAAATATAGGATTCAGAATTAAAGTAGAATATGATATTAATGGGACTCAAAAGTCCAATAAATAGAGATGCACACATAATCACATGTTTAACTGATTAGCGAGATCTGCTACTTAAGTCCCTAACTTATGCTAGACAGGGTTGTGTGGTGGTAAATATAGGATTCAGAATTAAAGTAGAATATGATATTAATGGGACTCAAAAGTCCAATAAACCACCTACTTGGATGTATACTCCAGAAGGTGCGTGGGATGATGAACTCTGCCATTTGGCAGTAATGTAGGATGGTTATGTATTTAATTATGCAGAACAAATATGTAGCAGTTATATCTTTAATTATGTAGAGCAGTTATGTTTCTAAGTAGGCAAGAAAGTTGATATAGGTCGGGGGTTGGGAGGCAGCAATGGTGTGTATTTGGTAGTTCCGAACAGGGTTAATTATGTGTAGGAGCTTTGCAATGCTGACAGGGCATCCTTTGTATAGTTTATGTCAAGTTTTGCATTTAATCATAATATCTGTCTGATGAAATTCTTATCCTATTAAATAGATAAACCACCAGATTGTACATGTTATCTCGTTTTTGAGGTGGACCAGAAAATAGTAGAATATGATACAAATTATTTTCAAATGACAATATTAACCTTAAACTCGGTGGCAGTGGTAGAGGATGCTGGGTGAGGTGTCAGACTAAAAGTAGTAGAAGGACAGAACCTGGTGCTGTTGTGGAAGGGAGAGAGAGAGAGAGGGGAGGGGGGAGAGAAGTGAGGGTCACAAATAAGTGGGAGAGGAGAAGCATATTTCTATCTTATGATGTTGGTTTCTAACTCAGTCCTTGATACTAGATTATTTTTTAACAAGTGAGAAACATAGAATAAGTTAACAGGTTAGGCTTATTCTATCCTATTGCCTCACCATACTATGGATCAAAATAAGATATCACACCTTTTCGTATCCTATCTCCCCCTTTGTACCTTCTGTAACAATTGCACACAAAAAATTCACTCTAATTTTGATAAGCACCAGTCAGAATCATTTTGTGTTGCAAGTAGTAACTAAAGCAAATTACACAAGTAGCATAGACTAAAATGCAAAACATGATCAAATTGCAGAGTAAAATAACAATGTACCTTTTCACACATCAGTGAATTAATTACCCCATCTAAAGTTTCAGGTTTATCTGGATTCTTGAATGATGGACTAATGTAATTTCTCCACTTTGAAATCCATGAAGTAGGCACCAAGAAATATTTGCAATGCACAGAGAGTGGCATACTTTTAGCCTGGAATAATTTCTCATGATGCTGACGCTGCTTTTGTTTAACTAATCTGCAGCATAAATGCAGAAGTCACCTTAAAATGTGTCTATATTAGCTCTCTATTTATGGCAATGACAGATGAAATAACCTCAAGGAGTCCTCCACGCACGCAGCTTTAGATAATTCATTAACGCATTGGGAACACTCTATGGAACTTGAAGGAAGAGTTGGGCCACCTAAAGGATCATCGGGTTTTACATAAATAGCATTTTCGTACAAGAAGAGCCAAAAACTCTCAGGAATAAGCACCCGCTTAGCACCGGGAGCTTGCTCAGGCATTAATAGACCGTGTGGACAACTAATTGCAGCTGTTAGTCCAGCATCAGTTTCAGACGGAGCATCAAGGACTTTTCTTTTCCACCACTGCTGCAACCTTCAAAAATATACTCATCAGCATGACAGGTAAAAATATACGCATCAGTATAACAAGACGAAAAAAAGAAATTGAAGCTAATCAGAACAGGTAACAAATTTATCTGTATCAGCGTCAGTCAAGATATTTACTGTTCCCAAATACAAGAAATAGAACATTTGCCCTATTCATTATTGGTGGAAGCATGAAGGCCATAACAGATGAGAGAAGATTTGTTGACATACCATGATCTGGATATGAAATACTTTCCATCTAGACAGTTTCCATCAAGAATATTCCGTGCAAGTGGCTTCATTGATTCTCTTCTATCCCGATAGGTAGTAGCTGATACCACAGTTTGGGCCTCATGTATCAGACAATCCCGACAATGATCATCGTGAGACAGTGTTGGAATCCCACCATACTGAATTTTGCACCCAATAAGGGAACTTGTCATGATTATTATGTCAATAAAATGAAATTGATGAAGTAGCAACAGTGGAACGAGAATTTGAGGAGATGTAAAATAATCATAAAAAAAATCAGTGTTTAAATCTCTTGGATAAGCATGCAATCCCTGTCCTTTTTGTTAGATACTGATTCATTCAGACTAGTACATTGCATTCTTTTCCTCACATAAACAAAACACCTAATTCAGATACTTCACGAAAACAAGTTCTCTTACATCAGGCTCCCATATGACTCCAATTTCCTTACTGACAAAACAAACCACCACTCTCTCAACTTATAGAACACTAGATTTGTAACAGCTCTATCTGATAAGATTTTGCTTCACCTTTCCTATCAGTATTATCTAACAAAACATCTAAAAATAGACTGCAAGATAAATACGTTCCCAATTTTCCATGATGGAAAAGTTCTCCGTTCGTTATTTTTTAGTTGTCATTTTAAGGTGATTTACACATACAAATAAAACCAATAAATTTTTTACTTTTGATGGAATTAATTGTCTTGTTCCTATAATACCCTAAACTATTTATGATCCCATTTAACTTATTTCTCTCTTTGTAATAAATAGATAAGGGTGTTATTGACAAAACAATAAGTAATGTTGCATTGAACATTTAAAACATCAACTCTAGGTAGTAAATCTCAACATTTCCCGACGAGATCCCACTGTCCCGGTGCGGTGCAGTGCCTTACCGCAAGACGTGGTCTGCGACAGCGCGAAACAAGATGCCAACGAGATCCCACTATTATTTCTTCCTTCTCTGTTTTGTTATTTCAACTTTCACCTAGGAAGAAGAGGAAGAAGAATATGCCCACGAAGATGATGCTTATCTCAAATTCCTATGCTAGAACATGCATTTGAGTTTTAATATTTAGTTATTTTATTACTGTGTTAAAGATTTTAATATGCATCATCTTTATCTCCTTGACTTTTGTTGGTATTTCAATGTATGTTTTGACTAACAGTAAGACTTGTTGATTTTTATTACTAATTATGAATGTTTCAGAGTTTGAGTCATTTGTTAATATTGCATTAAATATAGATTTATATAGTATTATTTATGTAATTTTTCCAAAAAATAGCAGTTATCCCGCCTATCCCGGAACACACTATCGGTATCCAACTTTTGGGGTTGGCCGCGGAGCACCGCTATTTGGGATTAACTACCTAGCATCAACTAAATAGAAACACAATTATTTTACAAAAATGACATGTAAAAAGGAATAGACAGAGTAATTCTGGTAAAACTTATAACTATTTATGATGATAAATACATTGGTCTGATACCTTTCACTGATTTTAGTTAAAACCGTTATCCACAAACAATGAATGGCATCATATCACAAGTAGGCAATTAATAATTCAAGCATATAAAAGCAAACAAGCAAAAGTTACCTTGGATAACAACTTATCCCAGGCTTTGGCAGACAGTCGTTTCATTGAGGTAATCTTTGAAACTGGGACTTTCCCATGTGAACATTGGATGGATGTGTTGTCGATAGAACTGCATATACATTGCAAAGTAAAAACCTTATAAAATACATCAATTCACCACCCTACACAAATAATTTATTAAAAGGACCCTCAAGCAATGACAATGAAATAATCTAGTCACTCACTACTTAAAAAACATTGAAATGTTTACGACCAATATAATACTGTACAAAAATATGCACTAACGTTGTAACAATGTTGTCAGCCCACTGGCGAAGCCAGTCACAAGAAATCCAATAAAATGGCCTCTCAAATGGTGGAACAGGAGCTTCAGCTAAAACAGATCGAACTTCCTGTCTCCTATCAGTAATACGACTCAATTCTAACTCTTTTCTACAATTATATTGTTGACAAGCATCAAGATATGAGGCGTTGATATTATGAATCTCTTCATAAAGATGAGAAGGAAGAGAAGTGCCATCTCGTGCAGCAGCTACAACACCCTCTCTTTCTTTAAGGTTGGCACCACCAATTATGCCCCCATTTTCATTTATATTGGTTGTATTTCTAAGATGGTACATTAACATGTATGCATCACAAGAAGAAAATGTGTCCATAAGTGAAGATTGTGAATGTGTGGCGTTTAAACCATTTCCATTACTTTCAGATATCCTTGCTTCAGAGTGAATCGCATCAGTTGCAATGAATTTAGTAGTAGAACTAGATGATCCTTCACCAAATGGATGGTGACCCAAATTAGTAACATGCTCATCATCAAATTCCCACCACTGCCCGGTATTTTTGTCCTTGATATGAGCAATGTAATGGCCACTATTTACACCAGTTCCCTTGTGAATCAGTACAGCTGACAAGTCATATACCAAATCAAACTGAGACAACTCAGACAGTCTATGCCGCATATCAAGTTGCGCAGGAAATGAAAAAGCAGAAGTAATTTTCTTCTTAGTTGTAGTCTGCCAACACAAATAGAAAAATAGAGTAGTACACTTATAAGAAAACAACGAGGGGTCAACAAAATCAAATTTTACACCATAAATGAATAACCACCCTTAAACAACCACTAGTTAAGTAAGAGATAAACATTTTGTAAACTTGATTTCATTCAATGTAAATGAATCTCTTAGTGTAGTAAGCAATTTTGAACAGGCCTCCCAAGAATTTTTTTTCACCAACTGCTAACTTTTTAAACACTCTACTATATCAATCAACTTTGATACTCTGGGAAGATAAAAAGAGTTCTTACATTTGAACACTCCTAATATTGATTTCATAACTTCATGTAAAATTTCCATATCATCTTTTAAAGTCACAAAGTTGATAGTAGAGATTCAAAACTAGCTACCATTGATGTTAAGAGTCTTGGAGAGAAAAACTTCCCCTAAGAGAAATGTTGAATCAAATTAGACAAAGTATGACGCACTAATTCATCTAGTGATGAGAGTGTAATTTTTCAAAAATGCAGGGTAGATGTACAACTTAAGCATCTCTCGGGCAAGAAGATTGTTCTTTATACCAGTTAACCCACAGAAAAAATAATCTAACTATCAAGATAGTTTCTCTCTTAAGAAAACCACCCTACATGATCACTACCCTATAAAAGGTGTAGAATTTTTTTAGAAAGAATGAACACATGTAAAACTTATCAAGCCCCATAAAGGTTTTGCAAACTGAATAAAGCATTATATGATGATTATTACCATTGAAGTTTCCCGCTTTTATTTAATTTTTTATAGTGAAGAAAATTTATTAGAGAAGTGAAAGAGAAAAGGATATCCCACTAAAGGAAACCACAAAATACAGAAAAGCATATCAAAACCTAGAAAAGGTCCAGGAACAAGAAAAAAAAAAGGTTCTTGGCTTCTTGCATTGCTCACTCTCAAATAATTTAGAATACAATGTTTTGTTTGAATAGCGAGACACACACTCAGGGATTTTTTTTTTTTTTGAAAAAAATGATTTAAGGTTTTTAGGCAAGGATAGCAAAAAATTTCAGGAATATGAAAGAGCATTCTGGAAGTGCACTTTGATAGAGAAGAACGCCAGGTTTCTGAAAAATCAGAATGTTACTCATAATTACATAGGGATTAAATCATAAATGGGGCTCCATTACAATGAATTTTTAAATGAACTCATAAAGTGAAGATAATCAATAGAAATGCAATATTCCATTACAGCTATTTTTTTTCTTCTTATGGTATTTATGGTGAATTCCCCGTCGTTCTTTATATAATACCTATTTCTTTTCTTTCTTATGATGACAATTCTCATATATATCCATACAACATAAACTAGAATAACACAAAGTAAACGATGGGAAATAAACATCCCACATAGTAGTACATGCTCATAATAATAATAATTTATAATAAATAAAATTATATGGAAATTAATTATTTAGTCAATCAGGATACCTTTGGAAGAAAAACACAACGTTTAAGTTGAAAGTTAAGTACATCAGGCAATGTACACAGCTTGATGCTGCGAGTAGCATCAACTCTTGCATTGCATGACTCACAAAAATATTGATTGTCTCCGTGAAGCTCTTCAACAGTTAGGTAATCATCTAGGCTCTCATCTAAACTTTTCAGTCCCTTGACATTCAACTCCAACTCATAGAAATCTTCCATTTTGGAAGAAGCTTCAGAGTCTCTTCCACATTGCGAGCACCTACATAGTAACTTGTATGAATAGAAGACATGTGTAGTAGTCATATGCATAGATACTGCTAGTCATATGCATAGATACAGTAGATAGATAATTGACATCATTTCAACATAAATTACAGGGGTCGCTTTTGAGTTCTGACCAGTTATGAAGAAAAAAAAACAAATTCCATGAAATATATTACAAAATAAACAACACTGAACAAAGAATTAAAGTATTTAACATCCTTTTTAATATAGGTGATAATCAAAATTAATATTTGACAACATGAAAAATACTCCTTCTGAGAAAACATATGCACATTTTGTAGGAATATCTGACAGCAGTAACCGCACAACAGCATTACATGTTAGTAACTCTGCATCATTGATGATTGTTCTTAAAGCCTATATTTAAATATTGTGTGGGTATTAGTAATAGTAGTAATAAGAGGGGTCAATTTTAAAATAGAAAACTATTGGATATTTGAAAAAACTATAACAAGTTACAAAAAACATGAATATTATATGGAGAAAATGATTGTTTGTTAGCTAACAAGTTTGCTCAGATTCATTGATTCATACGTTGTCACATGAGACACACTTCCGCGGAAAAGATCTTGAACTATTGTTCTTGCCTTGGGTACTTTGGAAGTGCTCAGACAACGCTCAAGCAATGACAAAAGCAATGTCAAGAATTCATGGCTATCCTGCTGAACTCCATTATCTAACTCCAGTGTTTTCACAAAGGGAGAAGAATCTATGAAAGCCATTTTACTAGTTTGCAACTGCACAAAAAGTCGAGCTAGTTGGTCTAATACTGGTTGTTGCCTTAAAACAACTGGTTCCACACTAAATAAGCCTTCTCGAAATAATTTATTCATGTACAAGCATTGGAGTATTCCATTGGCATAACATGTTGCTCCAAGATTTGTTAGACCTGCAGGAGAATCAGCCGAAGCACGAAGGTCGTTGTTTGGATCAGGGCCAAGACTTTCAACAAAATCTGACATCTTCTCCCATAAGCCAGTCTTCCTGGATCCATTAGGAGGTGGAACGAATCCACAGAAGCAATTTGGATTATCTTTAGTATTGACACGGCAGCCAGAACAAGCTGGTTTCCAAATCATATACAATTGATTAATATCATCCCCAGTAACCACACCTGTTTCGTGAATTTTCCTACAAAAATTTAAGGGCATATATAACATATACCATTGCTAAAATGCAAAGAGTATTGAATTTCACTTCACAAACGAAATAAAACTAAAAGTACCTCCAAATTTCATTAGTACAGGCACCATCATCCCCCGGTTTTTGTCTTTTATTTTTACTCCGGGTTGTTGGTCTACTCATTCTATAATACAATTACAACCTTGCACCTGAAAATAGCATAACAGTATCAACCTAACATTCAGGGGGCAAGACTTTGACAAAAAACAATTCAGAAAATTCATTCCATTATAAAACTTTGAAAACTAAAATAAAAAAACATAAGAATGTTAAATGAATATCATAGTATCTTTCCTATTTTTCTTCTGGGCAAATGGCAATGGACATTGAGTCAAAGAGAAGGCTATCATTTTCTAATTAGCTAGTATCATTTATCATATCACGGTAAAAGCAATTTAAGACCTATCTTAACTAACAAATGCCGATATTGTTATACTGAACATCATATCTCATGTTCAAATTTGGGCCATTCGAGTTGTGTGCATGAGTTTTAAGTGTGCTTATCATTCCGTCTCCAGAAAAAGAAAGGAAAAAAAGGGGAAAAAAAAGTCACTATGGTCCAAGAAAATGCATTAAAAAAAATTGAACTATGCAAAATCTCTTCCAGAAAAATTTCTTATAAGTAGTGGCTAGCTTTCAATAGGATTAAGCAAACACATTACCGTAAGTTAGGCTTTGAAGATCATTGAACAGAAGAAAAAACATTAATGAAATTAGATAAATCAAGGGACGAGGTCAAGGGAAGAACCCTAGAATTTTCAACCAGACAAGATTCCGGAAAAAAAATCGATAGGTAATCAAAGCGACACAGAAATGAGAAACGGGTAAATATTTCGACAAAATCGATAAACATTACCCGAAGATTATTGAACGAATGATGATAGTGAAGCAGCTAAATTGTTGTTGTGCTGTTTAGGGGGAAAATTGAAGCTGCTTTCAGCTGCAGGATAGAAAAGTGCTTCAATTCTGGGAAAAAAAAACGAAAGCGAGAATGAAAGAACAATAAATTTTTGATTATTTAAAATTGTTTTTATTTTTTACTGGTATTATTATTATTTATCTATTATACTCTGATTTAGTATTACTGTTTTTTTTAACCAACGAAAAATTGCTGCTTTTTTTTAAAATCTAGGACTAAAAATATTTCAACATCTCTAAAATAAAAATATATTTTTATGTTTAACAAATTATTAAATAAATAGTTTTAATATTTATTGAAATAAAATATATTTAATTATCTTTTAAATAATTTTGTCGAAATTAGTTTTAGTATACAGAATTAACTAATTACTGTACCTTTTCTTTGTACAAAAATTTAGAGCACCTTTTTATTTTTTTAAGAAAGTAAAATTTAAGGTGATTACTGTGTCGTTCTAGAAAGGAACAAGAAGAAAAAGTATAATGAAAACTGACAACTGTTAGAGTCAGAAAGACAATAAAATATGAGTTTAATTAATATTAAAAAACAATTTGACATTAAGTTAATATAATTATTTAATAATAACAATTAGAATTAATGTAACCGTTAATATTAACACAATCATCTATTATTTAATGATAATAATTAGAATTTATAGTGCTAGGACAAAATAACCGATATTTATTAATTATTAACGTAAAACTAATTTATATTTTATTTTTCTGACAGAATATTAATATTATTATGAAGAAGATATGATAGTATTCGTGAGTAGAGAAAAAGTAAGAAAATGGTTAAAGTTTAGTTTGGATGGGAATGTCATGTCGCAACTGAAAAGGAAGGGATAGATGGTTCAAGTTTAGAGAGAGTGAGGGTCACAGCTCTTGTGCCAGATGCCGTACCTACAATTATTATTATTATTATTATTAATTAACTAAATTAATAAACTTTCTGTCCTAATATTCGTTTTTTACCGCCACCTTGGACGTTGTCTGATTTATCTATCTTTTTACTCAGTTAACTCAATGCATTCCCAGTAAAGTTCATAATACAACAACTAGGAGGAAACTGAAAATCACCAAGGGCATGTTCTGTGGTTTTTTAAAATGTTACATTTATATTCACAAAAATAGATGTAATGTAATTCAGTATCTACATTTTGTCTATAAACTGCTTAAATTACTCTTACATCTGTTTAATTCTCACTTTTTATACACCTTTTTGTATACAACATATTAATTTTCGACAAAAAAATCAATTATTATTAGTTCCTAACAGAAATAATTTGGAACATGTTTAAATTTTTTTTTCAATTTTTTCTTTTTAATTATAATCAGATCATGTGACAATTCACATGCTGTAAAATCATCTATAAAAAAGGAACGAAATAATTACAGAAAATAAAGACGCAAATATTTAGATACAGAAACACTAAAATAAATCACAGTTTTGCCTTTATAAGT
>JBBPBT010000685.1:15439763-15457304 GCA_037974875.1 Cicer bijugum
CAAGATGTTATTTATTATTAATTTAATTAGAAAAAATTAAATTTTTATAAAATAATTAATTTACTTACAATGTCACAAAATCTAAAAAGTCTCAAGATGTTATTTATTATTAATGTGATAAAATGAAAAACTTGTATATTTTTATTAAGATATACAGTCGACACAAAAACTTAGACCTATAAATAACCAATTTGATTGAATATATTAGAAATAATTGAACTCATCAATGGTAGTGATCTCAAATTTGAATTTTTATTAGAATATATCTTTATATATTAATTTAATATACGATGTACTTCAAATCAAATAAAATTATGGTCGGTGAAGGAAACCTATATGCTATATTACCAGCTCTATTTTTCTACTAGCTATCATTTATATAAGTGAATCCAGATGGAAGGGCATCGTCATCTAGTTATTGATTTTTTATTTTTATTTTTTTTTAAAAGTCTAGTCGCCACGCCACAAAGTATGTTTGACTCGTGATAAGCCACTTTCGAAACATAACTAAAAATATTGAAATAAAATTCTGAGAAGTTTAAATATTAATAATAAAGATTATCCAACCGAAAAAATGCAATATATATAACAAGTAAGATATAAATAAAAACAATTCCTAGAGAATTGTAAACTAACCTTCGTCTTTAAAATACTGAATTTGAATCTGATTGTAAACCTGTTGTTCTCTCGGCAAGGAATTCTTATTTGTGATCGGAGGTTTTCACATTTCTTAACTCTCATTCTAATTATTCGGTTAAATCCATTAGAAAATTAACTAATAAACTTGCTCATAATCTAGTTAGTGGATGCATAGTATAGTTCCCGAATTTTGATTGTGTAGTTTCTTGTATAGTTTATTTCATACAAGATTTCTTTTGTCCAAAAAAAAAACTCATAGTTACCATACATAAAAGTTCTATATTATAAAATAAGTTATCATAAAAATTAAAAATTAAGTTTTAGTTAATGTATCCTACATTAAAGTTCTATATAAAATTAAATTTTAGTTAATGTACACAGAATAACCCTCATAAAATTATAATAATATATTTTTTTAAATTTTTATTTTTATAATTTAATTAATGATATATGAATAATTAATATTTTATATCATAAAAATTCACGTAATTTAAAATATGTCAAATTATCATTTAATACGAGAGAATTAAAATTATTGATTTTTAAAATAGAGAGAACAATTTCGAAATTTCATAAAAATAAAAAAATAAAAAATCAAAACTATAATTAATTCAAAATTAAATTAGTTAAATTTCAACAACGACCAAATTACAAACTTTTGTATTCTTTTTTTATGACAAAGCCTATATAAATATGTTATCTACAAATGTTGTATGTAGATACTATTTTTAGAGAGAGTTTCTATATCCAGTGGTCCGTCTCCCAGTTGTTGTGCACCATACAAAAGCTGTAGAGAATCCAAACACATGTAACATTTAGAAGATCCCTGCATTCCACTGAGGTTGGCATGCATAGAAATGGAAGATACATAATAATACAGAATTAAAATGTGGCCAACGTTTTCTTCCTTTCTTTCTCCAAAATTTATCTTCTGTTCCATCTTCGTTCATTTCCTTTATCATTAACTCTTCTTGCACCAAGTGACTTGGCATCCTTATTGTGTCTACTACTTGTTCCATATTTGAGAGGCACAATTTGACGAATGTATAAATTACCAGGAAAATTCCTTTTATCTTTTGCGATTATTCGTAACTGTGGCAACCAGTATGCCACATATTCACCTTCTGGGTCATATGTTTGTGCCTGACAAGAAGTATAAATAATAGGGCCACATCAGAACCGATTTTAAGTTTACTGAATAATTGTAATTCAAATCCATAAGTAAATATAGTGTGATTGTGCGTTATAGCATTTGTTAGTGGTGGTGAGCATCAAGCTGGTTAAATCATGTATTGTGAACCTTCTCATAGTAACTTACTTGTTTTGGTATGCTGAAATAACGATCTTCCCGGGGATCATTCCCAACTCCTGAACAGAAAGAATAAAGAGTTGGACAGTATGGTACGGATTATAGTTTTCATTGTTTAAGAATTTATGGACAAAAATAATAATGTTGGCATGAGATATTATACAATTGATACGAGTTTTTATTAAGAGCAAGAAATCTGGAAATAATGAACTTTAATCAATTTACTACTATAGGTGTTACAATATTTACATATATTAGTCCTTATCAGAATACCGAGAGAAAAGAATACTAAACTCGGCAACTCTTTAATTTCCAAGTGCATTACTACCATCTAACTGATGAATAGGTATATTAATAACCGAAAGAGTTTTTTTTTTTTTTTTTTTATCAAAACTCATAATCAAGTAGTATATTCTCTGGCAAGCCTAACTCAATCAAATGCACCAGTAGAAACAGACAAATCTTTCGACAAAAAAAACCAAGTGTTTCAATTAAAAAAAGGGAATATTTTTTGAATTGAAAAATGAAAATAAATAGTTTGGTACATGCATAATTAATTTTTCCATGCACTCCTGCAGAGTTATGCATTAAGCTGATCAGCATAGTTATCAAAATATTTACCTGATCCATAAGTCCAGTTTCCATAATTAGAACATGGATCATAATCCAAAAGACATGTCTCAAACCATTCTGCTCCCATGCGCCAATCTATTCCCATATCACGAACTAGAAAGGAACACACAATCTGTCAAAAGTAATCATATTCCGTGCTTCAGTTATAAAGAGGTGTGCAAATTCCCATTAGTTGGGTTCAATGTATCAATTCCTAGAAACACATTAATGTATTTTGGTTTACCTGTCGGCCTCGGTTTGACATAAAACCTGTAGTTGATAGTTCTTTCATGTTGGCATCTATGAGTGGATACCTGAAGGTATATATATATGTAGTGAAGAAAATGTCAATTTGATTGGAAATACTGATATACATGGGGATAGATTGACTCTTCAGCTCATGAATGAATAACCTATGTCTTTGATAGCGAAGCAAGCGAATGAAAAATGGTTCAAACTTTAAATTGAAAAGTAAGAATAAAAATAAGGAAGTGGAGTAATTAACTAGTTATAGAGTAAACAATCAGAAAATAGGTTTATGCTACTTTTGAATATCTTGTAAATTGGAATATTACATAGTCCTCCAAACACATCAAACTTAAGTGTGAAAAATTATAAGTTGAAGATAGATGATAACAAACATAATATCAAGCAATAGTAAGGATTGTATTAAAATAAACATGAAATTTCTGTAATAGTTTGATAGAAACTGTACCCTGTACAACCATCTCTCCAAGCTTCAAATAACTTCTTGTCTTGGCTCCAATTATGCTGAACATTCCTAGGTCCACCTACAAATAAATTAAAAAACAGACTATTCATAAGCAATATGAATAAATTAATTTAACAAAAAAGGCTACACATAGGCATCAAAGACTTTGAACGATCCATACCTATATGGAAAAGCGAATTTCCATATTTGACTGATAAAAACCTAAAGTAGTCCCTCCATATCAACTCGAACAAAACCCTGTAAGAATAAAGATGGATTCAGAAGAAAAATGCATTACTAGTGTGACAATGCCATACCTGTAATTATTAAAAAGGTGGACATAAGAGAATTCCATTAAGAAATATGATTGATACACATTAAATAATAAGAAAATGCAGTATTACCAGTAGGTAGAACTATTTGCTTGTCTTTCATTCTCATATCTCTTCACCTATGATGAACAGACCAAACTTTGTCAATCAAAGCAGTCTAGTTTTTGATAACCCAAAATGCACAAATCAGAGATTGTTGTCAAGTTTAACCTCTTCATATATGAGACGAGGAGACAAGCTTCCGGATGCAAGCCATGGCGAGAATTTTGTAGAATAATCAGGCCCTAACATCCCATTTCGGGTCTCTTTATACACCTTTAGTAAATCCTACACATTTGCAATCTCAAGAATGAGTTAAATAATCAAAGACTGACATTAATGTTTCAAACAAACTAAATCTTTAGGTCTTGAATACGGAAAAGCCAAATGCAGCAACTGCAACATAACATAATTGAATCTACATTGTCAGTTGAAGATAAGGAGTTGAGGGTTTGGTCACTACTCTCAACATAACTAACATTAACTCTAGCATAGAATTTTCTGTTTGAAAAAAAATTGAGATAAGTATAACCTCTAACCTTCTTCCAAAAGTATTCATATACTCTGCTCAATGCGGCAGTTTCACCCCCTACAAATTTCATCCCCTTGCTAACCTACATCAAGAGGAAGTAAACAGAAAGAGCAAGACTCATTATTTTATCATTGTTGAGTTCAAAGACTAGAGTCTCTTGCAGGGATTCCCACAAAATACGTATGGCAAAACTCACATTCTGTGAGTAAAGTCCTAGCTGCTCCAATGAAGGAAGACATCCCCAATCTTCAATGGCGGGAGGTGGTCCAAGTGATGCTGGCAGTTTGATGCATGAGCGCACTGTGCATTTGGCTTCAATAGCCTGCAAGTTCAGTAGCATCATAAGTGTGCGTTTGGTTATTAAATGGCAAATGTTGATTTATGATGAATTTATAGTGTAAAATAGATGTTGGCTAAAAATGAGTTGAAGTTAAAATTATTTATGTTTTGATACATTTATGTGAGTTGAATAATAGATTTGAGGCTAAAACTCAATTCTAAAGGCAAAAGCCATTTCCAATATAGAGATTATAGCTTGAAGTTAGAATCAATTCTAGAGCAACAAAAGCCATTTCCAATCAGATATACAAATCTACAAACTCATGTCAATTAGAAATACCATACCTTACGAAATTGAGTATAAACATCTGGCAAACAAGAGACATCAAAAGGAAGATCATCACGGTGGTACATCGTGGTGCCCCAAACAAACTGTAACTTCGGGTGGCTGTTTGAAGTTGTTGCCGCCCCAACGGATTCCTCGCATGGTACCGCCACTTGTTGAAGACGTCTGCTGACAGACCTTTCAATATTCACCTCCTCACTACAAGTTTCTTTCTGTGCATAAACCTGACAATTTCACATTCACTAACAAATCAAACACTATAGCATTTTCAATTATCATAAAAAATATGGAAACTCCACCAACCTAAGCTAGCTTATTAAACATTTTTAAAAAGTTCAAACTCAAATACTAACTGTATGAGCTCCAAAAGTTTTAGCTAGAGAAGGAAGAACATCTTCAGGTTTCCCATGTTGAATAAGCAAATTAAGTCCCCGATTCATCAGATTCTTCCTCAAGTCAGCCAAACTTTCAAGGAGAAACTGTGCTCTCAATGCTGCACAGATACCGTGTTCATGTAGCTGATGCTATATTATATTTCTATAACTAATACATTAATCAAATTCAAATCCATAGCACCAAGAAAACCTTTGAGAAACATGATAGAGCTCGACATAGAGAAAAATAAATTGAGAAAAAATTGATAATTTGCAAAATGAGAAGAAGTTGATTACAATGAGCGTGCATACACTTCATATAGTGATCCTAACTAAACCAACTAATCACAACAGAATAAGTAACATCCTAACCAATATGCAAACTAACTTTAACTTACTTGCAACTAACTTTAACAATCTCCAACTTAGAGCCTGTTTGAATTGGTTTATTTAAGCTTATCTACTGAATTAAACATGACACTTGTAAAAAACTTGTAAAATGTCCATAAGTTTGCTTTCAACTTATATCCATGATTTCTAAAGAATAGCTTACGAAAACAATTAAAAGTTAAAATGGAAACAGTTTAAATCAGTTATATGAGCACTCAATAAAGCTGATTATAGTATACCTCCGGTTTTTGGAAATCCAAAATGGTAAGTGGTGGCAAAGAGACGAGGATCAACACAGTAAACAGGCAAAATAGTTTGTGAGAAAAGCCAAGCCTTGTAGAGAGACTCATTGTCCAAAACCCTTAGATCGTTTCTGAACCACACGATGGCGGTACCTTTACCACTCCTGTTGATGTTGTTGGATGTGTACCTTTGGAATATAAGGTTTGCTACACGTTCCGTTAGGTTAGAATCTTGCTCTGGCACGTGCTGCATTGAGGAACAAGATGCTGCTGAAGTGGTGGTGCACAAGTTCATGGCGATGGATGGGAAGTGATGTAGTGTTGTTGGGTTAGTGAGAATTGATGTTATAGTGGATTTTGATGAATTGAGAGTGGTTGTTGGTAGAGATAGAAATGGAAGTGTAGTGGTAAAGAAGAAAATGGCCATGTACGTGCGAACAGTAAAGACTGGGATTGGTTTTGCAGAGGAAATTTTTGAAGAACAAAGACGCGTAAAACAGTTTAAATTGTGACACGTGGCAGAAAATTGTTAGTTGTGACGTGGCCATATAATGTCCTATGGTTGTACTTAACCCGCTAGTAATTCATTTTATGCGTTTTAAGTGTATTTTTCAGAAATTGTTTTCTATACGTCAAATTCAATAGTATATCAAAGTCAGTCAAACGTTATCGCGTAACACTCGAAATGTTTAGTCGTGGCACACATAAAGTCGCTACTATCCGACTACTCATTATGTTTGAGATGTTCAATCTTAAATAATTAATTATGTTAAAAATTTCATAATAAATAAAATATGACTAAAGTAATTTTCATATTAGAAATTAATTTTTTGAAAGTTGAATTATCCACCATTCAAATTCTAATTTTTTTTTCTCCACATAGGTGATAATAAAACCTTGAGTAAACTACCCTACCCAAAAACCTATCTCTCAATCATATCACAAATTTAACCAAACATATTTTTTCAAAAAAGTGTAAAAAGAAAATATAAAATGGGGGTGCAAAAAGCATCTTGGCAAGAGTTCCTGGAGAAAAGTTCGTCGAACTGGTTGTTTCTAGAAAATTCGCCAACTTTCCCACATTTCCCATCTTCCCTTCCGGTATATACATACATACAATATATAATACTGCTTACGATCATCACAAAAAAATGACCAACTGTTCCCGATCGCCGATTGAATCCCTAATATATTTATATCTCAATCGTTGATCCTCGTCTTTCTATAGTATTATTGTGGTTCTGAATCAATGTCTCCGTACGACGGTGTTGTGATTGGAAAACTGAAACTGAAGGGAAAACCATTAAATGTCAAAGATGATGGAATTAAAAAGAAGAAGAAGAAGAAGAAACACAACAAGAAGAGTTACCATGATCACGTGTCAGAGTTTCATTCAGGTACTGAACATTATACTATTTTTTTATTTATGCTTTGTGCATTTTCTTATTTCAAACGCATTCAACTGATTCTAATTAATTAAGTATAATCACGAAAATTTTAATTTCATTTCATTGAAAAGGAAAACCTACCAATCATACGAACCATGTGATTAAGATTGATCCGGAAAAGAAAGCTTTTGATGGAATCCGTTTTAATTCCCTTCAATCGATGAATTCGGTTATTGAAAATTTGTTATTTTCTCAGGATGAAGTGATGCAGACTGCTAGAGATCCAGAATAATGGATACTCAATCAAAGGGCAAACAAACATTCAAATACGGTCAATATTAGGTTCATGTTGTGTTACGTTTAAGAGTTTTCTTTTGTTTTACTTGATAGAAATTTGATTTGGAAGGGCTTTATTAAGTTTAACAATTGTGATTATTTTTGCATGTGTGTTTGTGGTTGGCTTTAGCATTGGGGTGAATGTAAATGCTATGATGGACAGCCTTCATAGGTTGTTTACCATAGATCAGTGCTTGAAAATCATCTTAAATTCTAACGAATATCGACTATACTTCTCGGAATAGTCCTATTGTACTTTGTGGATGAGACAATGGCTCCATCCATGGAAAAATAAATAAATGAATATGTCCCTCAATATTCAACTCGTTGGACCGACATTAATAAGTTACCGTCTCAAATATAAAGACGAGAGAATTGTTAACTTATACTTCTAAAGAGCGTCATTGATCGTAATTAGTGTGTTGAGTGATTTTTAAATATTGGTCCATAACATCCGTGGTCTACCCTAGAATTTGCTCAGATTTCAGAGTTCTTGTTATCTATGGGTGTTAAGTACAATGTTGTCAAATAAGCAGCAGCGTAGTGTAGCTGAATTTTAATGAAGCACTATTGTTTTGCAATACACAAGTTAGTTACGAAACTGCAATATTTGGTTCCTCAAGATATTGTTAGGGGTTTGTTAGTTAAATTCCTGAACTATTCATTAATCATTTAGCTACCGAAATCAGGCATGCATCACATTCTTGCCACACTTGTTTTGATTTCGCTTTTGAAGTCTTCTTGGATGTTTTTGTATGCAGAGCATATGAATGGATTCATTTGTCATGTTAAATGGGCAATTCAATAATAGTTTGTAAGAAGAATTTATCTGATTCCATCGATAAGCTAGATAATTGTGGGTTGTTCTGCAATACTGATTTGATGATTTACAGTGTGAATTGTGATGTAATGAAGATTTTGGCAGAGATCGATTGCTTTAAGAATGACTGACATCAAATAAAAATATTAGACATCACTTGACACTTACATGTAAAATCCATCGATAATTTATTAAAATGAAAATGATTACATGTTACTACATGTGTGAAGTGTTAGTGCTACTTAGGTTAATGATATTTTCTTGACTTTAGAGATGATAAATGAAAAAAATCTTGTGCACAGGTAACCTTGAAGATAACATGAACGAGGCTGACAAGTATGAGGGCAAAGGAAACGAAGCATCTTGTGCTGATTACCTTACACCAGCTGAGAGACGATTTCTCCAACAGACAGAGAAACTTGAACTTCAAAGATTGGCAAAGATGGCGAGCAGATCTCACAGAGATAGGATCCAGCAGTTCAATCAATATCTGGCTAATCTTAGTGAGCATTATGATATTCCAAAAGTTGGGCCTGGTTAACACACACTTTTATATTCATGTGTGTGCCAGTAGTCCAGTACCTCGAAACCTTTATGATCAATTCATATGGGTCGATCTAATCATTGATTAGGCTATCCGTTTGTTTACCTGTTTTTGAAAGTTTCATGTATCTGGTTTCCCCTGTCGGATGTAAAAGCAATGCTCCTAGATTTCCTCTTAAATTGTGTGAACTATCTACAATTGCACTAATGTTGATTTTTCATCCTTCTTCAGGGAACAACTTATTTTACTGACTTTTAAATTGCAGTTGTGTCTTGCTAAAATGTTTTCAGTTAAAACTTTAGCCGCCGAAAATTATCGGTTAACTTGAACCACAAAATTAAACATAAATTATAATATTGCCAAATGTGGCTACCTACTACCAAAGCTAATTGCACCTTTAGATCTTACAAATTGATTCGTCAATACATGGTAAAATTAGTTGATATGAATGATCAGTAATAAATATCTTTTATAAAGATACATAACGTTAAGGACAATTGATCAGTAATATTCTTAACTATTAGTTAATGAAAAACATTAATTTGATGGTTAGGATTAAAATTCTGATATTTTTTTTATTAAGTTATGCAGTTTTTTATTTTATATAATTAAAGTATTTTTTGTTACTATAATCATTAAATCTGATTGTTCTATTTTTATTTTAGTATAAATGAGATTTAATTTTATGTAAAAGAAAAACTAATTGCATCCAATTTAATTATATCTACTACCAATTTAGAGCAAATCATTTTTATTTTCTCTTGGTCTCTTACGCAAACGCAACCATTCGCAACTAATCCTTTAGCGTTAAATATTTTTAATAAATTCTTTGATACCTTTGAGTTTTGATATTTTTGATAAATTATTTGATACATTTGAGTTTGCATGAATACCAAAGTGTTTATCTATATTCTTTTTGTTCAATTATTACACTTTCATTTGTAGATCTACTTAATTTTTTTTTAATATGTTTGACGATGTAAATTTTTTAAATTTTTAATATCAATGGAAAATTAAAATTAAATTCATGAAATATATATATATATAAATAATAAATTTGATTTATTTAAAATGAAAATATGATGAAGTAAATAAATTTTATAATATACAACCATCAATTATTAGTTATATTTATGTAATGGGCAAAATAACAATCATTTATGATTAATAGTTGACACTATTTTATTTTTTAAAGTGAATTGTCTGTATCTACATAAGTCAAATATAAAAAAATATACTGAAACAAGTAATTATTAGTTGTAGAAAGAATAATATTTTTTTAAATTAAATTATGTTTTAATTTCAAATAAAACATTTACTATTTCCTAACATCATTTTCCAAATAATAATTAAAAAATAAGCTTTAAAAGAAATATATTAACCGCTATGATTGGATACAATGGTTACATCTAGCTAGATTAATTCGATACCAAACATGTATAAGAAAATTTGGTGATAAAAAAAAAATTTAAGAGAAATAACTTTTCTATATTTCCATTAAAAAACAGTTGGGTATGTGAGAGAGGTGGCAAGAACTCCGTAGTTTGCTTAAATCTCTTCAATTCTGTTGGCTGTACGAGTTATCACTCAGTCACTCGACAAAACTATGGTTGCATTTGCATGGCTTGTTATGAATGAATGAATGATTGATTCATGAATGATGATGATAGGAGGGTTAAGAAAACAGACATTAAGGAATCCTACGTTGATAATTGCATTGGTTTGTGTGGTTTGTTTTGTTATGTTTATAACTGCTTATGTTTTTACACCAACAATAAGAAGAAGGAGTAACGATAAATGTAACTTCTTTACCTCCGAAGGTTGTCGTGTACGTGATCTGTTTCCAAATGCGTATTTTTCAAGGGAATTAACTGATCAAGAGATTGAATCTCGTGTTGTTGTTAAAGATTTACTCAACTTTGTTCCTCTTCAAACCAAGACTCCTAAAGTTGCGTTTTTGTTCATGACTCCTGGTTCTTTGCCTTTCGAGAAACTATGGCATATGTTCTTTCAAGTACGCATTCTCTATTTATTTTTATCTTATTTCGATATAAATGTAAATCACACAGACACTAATATGTAGACATTGACAACAATTTAAGAAAATAGAGTGATTAAATGTAATTATATGTGTCGGTGTCACGTTGTCGTCGAACAACGACACATGTCAGACATCACACATTGCTTCCATATGAAGTGTGTGATGCTACATTTTGCTATCTTTTGTTCTGATTTTCTTTTTCTTGATTTATTTATAATTTTTTTGTACAACTTGCTCATTTTAGCCAAATGCGCATGGCGGATGAAATGAACAAATGCATTAGGCACGTTTAAAGAAAAATTCTACTGCATAGTTGTAAGTCTTTCAATTGTTGTACAGGACTGAAAGTTAACATAACAACAAGAAAGTAAGTGTTGGGTATGACTCGCAGTTAGTGATAAGTGAGCAGATTGTAGTATTTAAACACAAGTTTTAATTTGTAAATCTAGGCGTGATTCACAATAGAAAGGTACCGTCATAGACGCAGGCACAATTGACACTGATTTTAATGTCGTAGAGAAGAAAATGTTAGATATAACAAAAGAGGATCATAAATAAATCATTTGAGAGAAGTCGAAGGTGTCTCTTATTATAAAAAAAATATGATAGAATCTTGTCTTATGTGATTTGGGCATGTGTAAAGGAAATATGTATTAGTACCGCTTAGGAGAGGTGATTGTATGGAGGATAGTTCAATGATTGGATGTAGAGATGGACAGAGAAAAATTATAGTTCAAGTCATTAAGAGAGATTTAAAGTTAAATAGTTTATTATTAAACATAATTCATGATAGGGCATTATCAAGGTTTCTAAACCACGTAACAACTTTTTCTAGTGAGATAGGATTTATGTTGTTTTGGTACTAGGAGATAGTATGTATACATATAATCTTAAATCATGGAAATCAAGTTTAGTTCTTAATATGAGCTAGTGGCACCAACAAATTCAGGAGTTATGAGGATTTATGTTAAAGGACTTGCCTCTCTATGCAGAAAACTATCTTAGAATAAAACTTATTTACAAAACATACTTATTTTTCGCTCTTGATATGGCTCCCTTTATCATCATAGAACAAGTTTGCAGGTATTTTTCATTGAATAATGAAATCTATTTACAAAACATGCTTTTTTCTGCAAATGAAGATTGTATGTAAAATTTATGTGACAAAGAATGCTTTGGATGTAACGAAGTATGCGAAAATTGTATGTAATAGAAATTTAGTTCCTTTCTGTTTAATCTTTTTACTTATATAACAAAATGCAGGGGCATGAGGGCAGATTTTCAATTTATGTACATGCATCCAAGGAAAAACCAGTACATGTTAGCAAATACTTTGTTGGTCGAGAAATTCATAGTGAACCGGTATGTATGGCACATACTTTGAATATCTGAATCACACAGAGAAGATTACTATTTTCAAAATTTAACTCATGACATTGTATACATTAAATTTACTGTCAGCACCTTCAAAGGTTTAACACTAAATTTATTGCTGCTGAAGGAGTTTAAAGGAAGTTAGAGAGTGCATTATCCTTATGCAGAGGAAATGTTTTACAGAATTTTGTAAAATTCCAAATATTAATAATAAAACCGTAGCTGATTTTTAAAACATATAATCTTCTTTCATCCATTTGGTAAAATGTGCTAAATATATATTTTTCTCCTGTGTGCTAGAACAATAACAGCATCAGTATATTATTATCTGTTACATAACATCCCTTCATTTTTAGGCATGCCATTTTTGTTAATTGATCTAAATTTTCATAAAGGTGAGCTGGGGGAGTTTTGCCATGATTGAGGCAGAAAGGAGACTTTTGGCAAACGCACTTTTAGACCCTGATAACCAACATTTTGTCTTGCTATCTGAAAGGTCATTTTCTTATTATCTGGTTTCTCTTTGGTGTAAAGTCATGTTTTGTTTGTTGATTTTATTTATCAGTCAATAACATCTTATTTTGTTTCAGCTGTATACCTATACGCCACTTCGAATTTGTATACAACTACTTATTGTTTACAAATGTCAGCTTCCTTGAATGGTAAGATATTATACATACAAAGAACTAGTACTTCTAATTAGTTCATGAAAAATTTAAACATTTTCCTTCCATTAAATTTCCCTTGCTCCACATTTATTAGATGGAAATTCTGACTGAATTTCCT
Organism: Cicer bijugum; assembly: GCA_037974875.1. NCBI lineage: Eukaryota > Viridiplantae > Streptophyta > Magnoliopsida > Fabales > Fabaceae > Cicer > Cicer bijugum. The sequence goes on from JBBPBT010000685.1 coordinate 15,452,859, forward strand.
TTCTCGCCCTTTTCCAATCCTCCACTGAAAAAACCAAAAGCTATTTTGATACTGGTCCTCATGGAAACGGCAGATATATAGAGTATATGTTGCCTGAAGTAGAACTGAAGGATTTCCGAAAGGGTTCACAGGTATGATTTATGTAGTAGAAATCTTTGCAGTGAATTTTTAAACAATGTCTTCTTGTAATGACTTCTTTTATAAGTTAGATTAAGCTTAAGTAGTAATTTTTTCAGAACTTCATTCTCATATTGTCATATTTGTATCGGGTAGGTACAAGTTATTGTATTCAGGATTGACCTTTATAACTACGTTACTTCTTTTGATCATTCATCTTGCAGAATCATTAGTTACAGTCAAGATTTGGTTCACAAAATGGTTATTGCAATAAGAATCTAGAAATTTAGGAATGAATTGAAACTTTTCTTAATCCGGATCATGTTTGTTCTGCAGTGGTTCACAATGAAGCGGCAGCATGCTATTATAGTTATTGCAGACAGTCTCTATTTTACAAAATTCAAGTATCACTGCAGGGTACTACTATGTTACTTATAATAATCACTTTACAAATCCTTAATTTGCTTACATGGCTTTCTGTTAATTCTATTTAGAAGTTGTTGGAAAGAATGGAATCTATAGAAAAAATAGATTCACTGACAAAAAATTATGCTGTTCATGTTTTTAACTTCTACAGCCAAATATGGAAGGAGGACGCAACTGTTATTCCGATGAGCATTACTTACCAACTTTTTTTAATGTTAGTGTTCAATGTTCATAAATCTGAGTTCTTTGAAGTTGCAATACATCAGACACTTTCATTGCTAACTTATTCGCTGTATGTTTAGATGCTTGATCCAGGTGGAATTTCGAATTGGTCAGTAACTTATGTTGATTGGTCTGAAGGAAAATGGCATCCTAGATCGTTCGGCGCTCAAGATATCACTTTTCAACTCCTGAAAACCTTAACAGTATGTAATACAAACTACATACCCTCTTTTCCTGAAGGACTGCATTCTTTATCAGTATCTTTTTTCCCAAGAAATTTAGTTTAACTCCTAATGTTAACAATTTGTGTGGATGTTCACTACAGAAAATATTTCTCATGAAACTTACTGGCTTTTAAGAGTTACTAAGGCTATGTTTGGATAAACAACTTAATTAAACACTTATAGCATAAACAATTATCATAAAAGTGTTTATATATAAGCTATTTCTATAACAAAATATATAATGAAGACTAATTGTTTTCACACAAGTTTTAAGTTGTTTTTATGAGCTATCATGAAAATGTTATGGAAATAAGCTGAAAACAACTTATGGACCTATCATAAGTGATTATCTCCCATTCAATCTCACAAAATGAAAATAGGAAATTTAATTGTTTGAGAGTATCACTTTGTTCCTTATTTTTATCCTTATTATTACATCACATGGTTATATGGCATCATTTTTCTACAATCTTTAATGACATAATCTCATTCAATGCAGTCCGCGAATCAAAGTCCACATATTACAAGTGATTCAAAGGTATGAATGATTGAAAAATGTCTTCCATGTTGTAACATTACTTATTTTTTTATCAATAAAGTAAATTATTTTTTGTTTTCAATTTCATTTGTCTTGCAGAGAACCGTGTTGATCACACCTTGCATGTGGAACGGGTCGAAACGACCTTGTTATTTATTTGCCAGAAAGTTTTACCCAGATGCCTTGGATAAATTGATGTTCCTTTTTTCTAACTCTACTGCATTCTAAAGTATTTTCAATTCACCGTTGAAGTTTAGTGCAAGTGGTTGGTGGCGCAGTGTGTGTGAGTGTTGAAAACATGGGGTACGGAGTTCAATTCCTACTAAAAAATTATTTTGAATTCATCATCATTTTTTGGTAGTCAACAGCATATGATCCTAATGAGCCTCACCTTGGCTCTTGCACATAACATTTGGTTTTGCCAACTTTTCCACAATCCAGAAGCAACTGGATAAAATTTTAAGGGGAGATAAAGAAACTGATTCATTCAAATATTTCTCTTGGTTTGGCCTTGAGAGCTATGCTAGCTTTCCTAGAAAGATGGATAGTTTGCAGTTCCTATTTTACATTTTTGGGATTATTTATTTAGCAACATTGTGGATTTTCATGTTAGGTGAAAAAATTTGGTGTCTTTGATAGAGGCATGGAGAAGAGTTGGCTATTTTAGATTTTACACTTGGGTTGTGCTGTTTTAATACAGGAATTTTCAAGCACACAGGCCTCATCCTCATCTTTCTTCTTATGTTTTCCTTTACCAGTCCAACATTCATCAACAAAATGTCCATAGTTCTCGCAATTGTAGCATTGCACCTTCTTCTTGTCAATGTTTTTTGATTTTCCTCTTGATTTATCACTTGTACTGCCTCCCTTTGATGAGGATTCAGACTTATCATCAATTTTCTTGAACTTATTCTTTTTCAATTTCTTTTTCTAGTCTCAAATAAACCAGAAACCTGAACTTTGATCAGTGTGCAAATAAACCAGAAAGATGAATCAAAGTGAATCAATGGGCTTAATTTTATTGTAATGGCAAAACTATATATATTGTTAGTGTTTTACTTGAATTACAAAACTTTCTAATACCAAGAACATTCTTGGTTTATTTTGATCATTCTGATTTTTCCAGAACATTCTTGATTTCTAACAAAGTAGAAGTTAATGAATCAAAAGCATTAAATACAAGTGGTCAATGATAAATTAACCCTTAAAATTAAGCGTTAATTGTAGGGATAATGTTGATTTAACCTAAAGTTATTATTTTTTATAGTAGATGCGATTATATTATTTTATTGATTTTTTTTTTAATTACAATACTTAAACAATTAAGAAATTGCTATAAAATTATTTGAAAACCTGACTTGTAATTTAAAAAAAAATTAATTTAATTAATGACATATAAATAGTTAGATGATTCTATATCATAAAATTATATACTACGTCATTTAAAATATGTCAAATCATCATTTTTTAATTCAAAAATATTTAAGAGTTGTTAAAATTTTTTAATATAGAATGACTAATTCTATAAATTAGTAAAAATAAAAGAATGAAACCTACTATTAAATCAAAAAAAAATTATCACTTCAAATTTCAATGAATCACATAAATAAAAACACAGAGTAGACATTCATTTAAACTAACTAATTACCAATTGAACAAACATTTATTGGACAAATAGAGTCAAATTTAATAGGAACACTTCTATAGTCCGAAATTATGCTTTGGCATACTCCCAAGTGATAAAAAAGAGATTAGAAAATAATTAATTTATTAGTATTACTATTTATATAAGTCTAAATTGAAAATATTTGCGTCTGTGCCTAATGCCTATATAAGTTTTGGTGGTAACTTAGTACGTAGATTCGGTTGGAGTTGCATGTGGAAGAGTTATTATGTTTTGAGCTAGGCGGGCCTAAGTCATATATGTATATGAATTTACATTCGAAGGAGAGAAGTGGAGAGTTTGAGACATTTTTCAAAATTTGAAAGAAGATAGACAGAAAAATTCCAACAACAAATCTTCCAAGTCCAAGAAACCTCCGATCGTGTAACATAATTTTCATATCATTCAAATATTATTAACATAATTTATTATATAATGTAACATGTGTGTAACCAAAAATAATCCAACCAATATATATAGTTACTCCCACCTTACACATTCCTTTGACCGCAGCTTTCTTTCAACTTAGTAAGCTAGTTTTAAGAAACTGAAACGAAACAAATTCTAAATCGAGAGAGAACAAAAACTCACCGACAAAATCTTATAATCCCAACTCTTTATTTTCACCCATGTGATAATATATATTAATATTTTATCCTCTATCATCAAAAATATTTTTTTCACCGGATATGCTTAGGCATTAATTAATGTGTATAAGTTAATTTGAAGTTAATCTTCTCATAAAAGAATAGACATTAATGTATATAAGTTAATTTGGTATTAATGTTCTCATAAAAGAATAAGAAATAGGAGAAAGTGAGTCATGCACGGTTTAGTTTTCACCGATAGTGAATAGGAGTCATAAAACATTTTACTCTAAGATGTCATTAAAACCAAGTAATAGTAGAAAGTTCTTGTAACTCAAACTTAGATACATTGTTAGATAGAATAGGATTTTAATTCTATAATAAAGTGAGCACATCATATTATATTTATATAATAAAAATATATAACTACTTATAATAAAGTGAGCACATCATATTATATTTATATAATAAAAATATATAACTACTTATAATTCGTCGCATATAATATAAACATAAAAGAGAGTCCTAAATTTTTCTAGCAAATACTCATTTACCTTGAGTTTGTACCTCCTTATCTCTAAATATACTACCAACGATCAAATAAAAGTCCAAAAAAAATAGGGTTGGAAGAACATCAAACAACTTTAAAAAATTTACTTTGTACACCTT
>JBBPBT010000685.1:15467105-15487613 GCA_037974875.1 Cicer bijugum
CAATTAGATTATATCATCAATACCTAACAAAACATGCTAAGAGAAAAAAAGAGAAAATATATTTTTTGTGTTTGACTTTATGTAAAAAAATAGAAAATAAAGAGGAATTTGGCAAGATTCTTTTTCTTGTGTATTATTAAAAGAGATAATGGTATTGTATAAGTAATAAGTAATTATTATGTACAATTGATAAAAAATATAATTAATGTACATTAATAACATACTAATTAGAAAATAATAAAATAGTTATTGTAACAAATTAAATTTAACTTATGTAAAGCAAAAACGAAAATAAATGGGAATATAGAAGATTTTTTTTCCTAGCATAAGAAATAATTTATTTTCTGTCAAAATAAATAAATAAATATTAAAAAAAACGTAATAATAATAAACTGAAGATAACCGCTACCAACAATAAAACACAACGTCTTGTTTCTGGGAAGAAGTGAGGTTTTGAAGGGAGTTTAGAAGCGAAAGAGAAGACGAGTAGAATTGAAAACTCTTAGAACTAAAATCACATTCCAAACTTCAATTCCCACACGTGTGCTAACTTCGTGTGCGTTCTTCTCCCATTCCCGTCATGGCTTCAATTTCCGGATCTCAATCGGGAGGCAAAATGGTTCGACACCGCCGTACCGCCAGAACCCGTACTCCGTACGACCGACCCGCCCCATCTCAATCTCAGTCTCAGCCTCAGCCTCATAGTCCTAATTGGCTTTCACGTTTCGTTTTCTCTCCCACTCGTTTCATTGCCTCTGGTGCCGGAAAGCTCTTGTCCTCTGTTTTGGATCTTGAATCTTCTTCCGCTGCTTCTTCTTCTTCAGAAACTTCTTCCCCCTCTTCTTCTTCTTATGCCGATTCGGTTGCTGGTAATGCTTATATTTCAATTTATTTATGCACTTTCTTTATAATGACGTTTTTGTACTTGCAATATTAGGGTTTATTTTTCTGTCCTTTTTTTTATTTGTTCTTTAAATGATTAGTTTATGAATTATTTTTTATTTTTAATTTTGACTATGTGGACTCGAATGCACTGAACTTCTTTATGTTTACTTTAGTTGTAGTTGGTAGATCTAATAGTTGAAGGTACACTTTTTTTGCCATTATGACAGTTTTGAAGTGCTTAATTGGATTTGGAAGAGACAAATTACACTTATGTATTATATATTTTAATTTTCATTATAACTACACGCTATGGTAGCACTTTGTTCAATTTTTTTTGAAGAGAATATGCATATCTTTTGATATCAGATAGAGCCATGCTATTCCCTCTTAAAAAACCTGTTATCTGTCCAATGTTGCAGAGGAAGTTGGTGATTTTGATGATGAAAGTTACAACCTTTTAGAAGGCGAAGTTCCATTCAATGAGGTGGGTTGTGTTGTACTTCAGATGTAATGCTTGTTTAGTTTTTCCCTGCTCTTGGTTGGGGATGTTGAACTGTTTTTCTTTTTCCTTATTGTACATTATGTGCATGTTGATAACCTGGCATAGGCACTCCCATGTTGTTAGGATGTAGAGTAATGGCTAATTAGAGTAGTTATGAGTTGTTATAGAAGTTAGTTAGCGAGTTAGTTAGTTCGTTGAGGTTGTTATAAGGCTATTTGTATGAATAGGGAGGTTATGGAGTTAGAGGGAGTAGTCTTTGAATATTCGTAGTTGTGATTTGTGAATAGTATTCTCTATTGTGAAGGGGAAACCCTTGGAGGAGAGATTCTCTCCTATTGTATCATTTTTTCTTAATAAAAGTGTTAATTCTTTGGAATATAATTATTGGGTTTCTAACACACGTACATTGCAGAAATATGACACAATTCTTCATTTTTCCTTACAAGACACCTTGCTGTTCTACCCATTGCCTCCAAAATGGCAGATGAATCTGAATCATTAGATTATAATTTTTAAGAATGTATCTGTTTGTGAGTTGTGACAGTACTGTAGATTATGTTTCCATTCAGTTAGAGGCAACCTTGATTGGTTGTTTCCTGTCTTTATGAATCCATGGTTCCATCTATATAGTACATTTGACATTGGTATCTTTGTTGAAAGGGTGGGACATCAGAACCTATTAATTTATCTGCGAAGGAGCTCCAGCCATTAGTTGTTAATAGCAAAAGCAAGCATAACATCGAGCAGCTACTTATGCAGGAGTCATTCTCAAGGTACTGTAGAATTTCTATTGATTCTAAATTTAACATTGGATTTTCCCTTTTCTGTTTCTCACTTTTTTGCACCCTTGTCGCATATTTTTGTCGAAAGTTTGCTTAGCCTGCCTCTTTTGTAAACAACAAAATTTCATCAACACTAACTGGAAGTCGGATAAAAAGGACAGCATCCTGATTTTAGGGATGTTTAATACTCTTCATAGAGTTGAATTTATAATTAGCAGTACTCTTTATTAGGCTTGAGTAATCCTCGCCTCTCAAGCTAGCTTTTGGGGTTGAGTTAGGCCTAGGTCAAATTCCGAGTAAGTATTAGAGGTTATCTTACATCTGTTTTTAGGGAGTGTTATCAATGATGGATGGTGAAAGGCTAAAGTTCCGCCATATAAGCATGCTATTGCAGCCTATGGTGCTGCTGCCATGGCAGATCTCCCTTCACAAATTGCATATGGCAGTCGCCAAAAAATTCTCCAAGCCATTCCGTTATGACCACCTTTAACAACGATGTTATTGGGCCATCCAAATTTGTTCTCACTCTAGATTTCTAGTCCTAGGTGTGAGGGGCTGTGCTGTTGTGTTGAGATCGCTGTTACTAAGCCACCCACATTTTTTCCCACACTCCAGTTGAGTAGTCCTACCCACAAAGGGGTATTTTTATTGGGCCACCTGAAATTGTCCTTGCTCCATGTTTCTTGTCCTAGGCATGAGAGTGTGTTAAATCCTAGTTGATGTGGCCAAGGTAAATCTTTGAAGACTTGTGCAATCCTTACCTCTTGAGCTATCTTTTGGGGTTGTGTTAGACATATCTCAAATTCTAAGAGAGGACCCTCATTGGCTAATTTTTTAATTTGTAGCAATTTACAGTATCTGTTGACATCAAAAAAATTCTTCAACCACGTAGAGATCTGCTGATTTTAACTTTTCAAATACTGGGAACTTTCAGAAGATAAGCATTAACCCAGGCCAGGCAAGGAATGTGTTCATGTAAATTGTACAGTGCAGCAGATATCATGGTCTATACTGAATTTGCAGACCTTGCACATTATATTTTGTGTGAACTATAGGGAGTAGAGCTGCATTTATTATGTGGTTCACTGTAGAATTTTATGGTTGCATAAACCATTTCCTCTTGTTGTTTGAAATAAGATTCTAAAACAACTTAATATTTGATCAGGGAAGAAGGTGATATGTTGATTAAAATAATAAGATCAAGAGTTGTGGATTCTCCTGCAAAAGAAGATGGGGGTACAAGGCCAAGGGATATACCCAACACGAGTCTTGCAAGTGGTATTCTCCGTATTCAAAAGAATCCAAACACAATTTTAACTGCGTACTTTTACCCGACCATGAATTTTCAATTATTTTTTGGATGCAGGCTCACCTGAACTCTGCAGTGCTGCTGTTATGGAGGCAAAGAAATGGTTGCTGGAAAAGAAGTCTGGATTAGATTCAAATTCTGATTTAGGTTATGGAAGTCGTAGTTTGAATTTGATTGCACCACCACAAGTTAGTGATTCTCTCTCTCTCTCTCTCTCTCTCTCTCTCCCTTCCTCCACCCAAGTTTATCGGAAAACATATAATGATGTTTGTAGTTTGTATATATATTGGCAATGTGGATTCATGTTAATTGTTGTTTTTGCCTACATACCTGGCTCTTATGCAGGCTCCGAAAGATGAAGGATCGCCTGTGGATGTGGCTAAGTCATATATGCGTGCCCGTCCTCCATGGGCATCTCCGTCTGTAGACCATACCAAGCCTTCAACACTTTCCGGAATTCAACTCTTTAAAGAAGAAACACCACATCTATTTGGTGGCAATTCTACATCATCCTCCAAGGTATCATTAAATGTGTTATTTATTTTTCAAATAATATGTATATCATTCTAATACTTATTTTATTATGAGCTATTTTTTCCTTTAAACCGGGGTCTTACTTTTTTCTCATCAACTTCTCTACTGGAATTTTATTTTTGAAAATACTCCTACATTTTTAAAAGACATTACTGTCACAAGGTATAGGTTTAAACCAGACAATGTATTATTATTTGAACTTCATGAAGTTCAAATCTTGCAAACAAATTATGATAGAATACAAGACAATTGAATACGAAGGAGACATAGAACAATATATGGATTATGGAAAGGGTCTTTTTTTATTTTCAAGAATGTTGAACATCATTTCCTTTGGCTGTCTTAAGAAAAATCTGAAAACTGAAATTGGAAAAGTTTAATTGTGTACGATGGAGCTCATATATGTAAATTGAGTGGAAAGGGTAAATTTAGGGTTTGATGTAACCAGAGTTATTTTGCATTTAGGCCTACTAAGATTGCTAGGGATGGGAAGAGGATATATTTTTTGTACCCCATCCCTTCTGCTACTCATGATATCTCAATTCTCAACTTGCTTAATTCCATCGTCTAAATTCGATGCAATAGATTCGTCAATAGTCAAGGCTTATGGTCTGTTATCTCATGTGCTTTATGGTCGTGCTTAACCATTCCAACTTGGGTATTGTTAGTTTATTGAATTGAGCTAAGAAGTTGACGCCACAACGTTCTCAATGTTCCTTAGGAAAAAAAAGTAGCAATGGCCCTTCATACGAGTATCCATCTTTTGTCACTAGAATTATGCTTTTCATTGTGATTAATTTTTCTTTGTTTCTTTTTGTGAGGGGGGAGGTTGAGGTCAGTAGGTTAGGAAGAGAAGAGAGAGATAGTGGAAATGCCAAGAGAAGAGAGGCTTGTATAAGAAAGAGTTTTCCAAACAGTAAGATAAAGAGGTGGGGAAGTGTCATCAGAGGGTTGTTAGTTTTAGTTAGCAGCTAGAAAATATTGGATATTAGGTAAAATGGTAAAAAGATGAGCTAAAAATTAAGGAAGTACGAAATTGTTAGTTAATATGTGGCTTTAACCTGCCCTGTACATCATGTAATCAAGCCAATCCATTGTCCTGCCTAAAAGTGAAAAATATCTCATAATATTTGTGTTGTATCATAAGGTAATTTAGAATATCTAAGATTCTCTTTAGGGTGTGCTTGGTTAGAGGGGAATGGAGGGCAGAGGAGAGGATGAATTATTTTAAATTTAAGTTGTTTGGTTCAATTATTTTGAGGGGCAAGGAGGATAGCAAAATCCCTCCCAAGTCAGTTTTAGCTCCCCTTCAAAAAGTTAGCAAATTTGGAGAGGAGAGAATATTTATTTTAAATTTTGGACTTAAATACACTTTCATAATTATAGAGTGGATATCAAAGAAATTTGGGAAAGTATTGTCTAGAAATTCACATGCCTCAACTTTAGAAAACAACCTGAGTGAGATATTTGTTGTGGAAAATCTGTGATTGTTACCTGATAAATGCCAGAATAGTTAGTCTTTTAATTATTTATTTTATTATAGTTGTAAAAGGCAAATTACATGATGTCTCTTTGTAGAATTTCTTATGCTCTGGAATATCATTTGTCAAGAAAGTTACATGCATTGCTCCTGTCAAGCATAGCTCGGTTGTCAGTAGGGTTGATTGAGTTACAGTATTCATTTTTTATTATGAGTTGTTTTATATTTGTTGATACTCAAATGCAGTTTAAAAGGGATTCTTCTGCTACTGGGTCATGGAGTATTAAGGATGAAATAAGAAGAGTTAGATCCAGGGCAACAGAGGAGATGCTTAGAACAGTTCCCTCCTCAAAAATCGATTGGTCTGCATTTGCTGCGGAGCATAAAAGTAATGTAAACTCATCTGCAATTGAAAATATTCGAAGTAGTTTGGGAGAAAAAGTACATAATTTTTCAAATTTAGTAGATAAATCTGCAAACCTGGGCAGTGGATTGGGTTCTCAGGCTTCTCTAGGTATGATTCTCCAACTGTAGGAATCCTTATGGTTTATTCTGATTGAATATTGTTTTAAATTTTCCATAGAAGGACCTATTTGTTCTTATCACATATATAACCTTGGATGTTTCACACACTTGTTTTTTAATTTTTCCTGCCTATTTATTCTAAAAACACCTAACCTCTTGGATGTTTAACATTTTTTTATTTGCATTTCAGACTTGCAGAATAAACTGGATGCGCACCAACCTGAATCTGTGCTGCCTGAACCAACTAATATTATTTCTGAACAGAATCAGGTGCTCATATGAAGTGGAGTTTATAAAACAAGCCCATCATAGGGTCCCCTCCATATTTAGGCTTATTTAAGATTTATCTATTGTGTCTAACATGTTTTTTGTTTTCATTTTGTTAAGGGCTTTGTAGCTGTTCAGAAGACCAAAGGTAACACTTTACTAATCACTCACAATTGCGCTGAAACACTCTCCACAAAAGAAATTTTTAGGCCTTCTATTGTCTTCAATAATGAGAGTTGCTTAATTTGTTTGTCAAATATATTTTAGAATAATCATTTTGTTAATTATTACCAATTAGCTTATGTAATCCTCAGAACAACTATAATGGGCAATTTGACTCTGACACTGTTCGCTATTACTATTTAAAAGCTGGGAAGTATTATTTGTCTACTTGCATGTATAAATCCATTGTTCTTTCGTTGGGGCAATCTGACTAGCAGAAAGAGTGCATGTTCATTCACATGACATTTATTTCCTTGTCTCCCAGTTGATATCTTACCTGACTTATATAAAACCACATGTCACATAGGTACCCAAGATGACCACAAAGAAACAACTACTTCAGTACTAAGAGACGGGTCCTCAGATAACTTGCACAGGTTATAGTATATCATTTTGACATTTCTTTGCAATATAGTTTTGGAGATAGATTTCCATTAGTTTACATGTTTTATTGTTTACTTTGTGATAGTACCTTCTTCCCACTCCGTACAACCCCTCCATAACTTTACATTTTTGATTGATGGAGTAAAAATACAGTGCATTCAAGGTCCTTTGTACCCTATAGTTTAACTCATTAATCACCTTTTTTGACAATTTGTTTAGTTTGATGAGAGGATCTTTTAGTTTCCCCACACCACAAACAAACCTTTCATTTGCAAGACCAAATGACTAATACAAATTACAGTAACAGTTAAAAATTATGTTGAGTTTAATCCTATGTCAGTGTTTATGGTTACAACAGAGGTCTGGTCAGGCTTTTGTCGGGAAGTCTGGCCCTGTTCGGTTTTATTATGTGTCTTCTAATTATATCATTTTTCTTAACATAATAGGGATGGTGGTCTTGTTAAAGTCAATGGCATCAACGACACAAATGAGTCCAAGCATCAGTTAGACCCAGTTGAAGAAAATAGGGAAGGTAGGAGGAGTTTTTAGTTCCTTTGACCCCCTTATGATTAGAAATGCACCCAATTGATGTTTTAATCTATTTGCAATTTATGTAATCATGGTTGTTAATAATGCTATAAGCTATTGTGAATTTGTTAGAATTTAAAATATTTAGTGGGAGACTATGGACCACCGCACTATGCTAAGTGTTTAATTCCATGACCCAGTAAATCATTGATATCTTCTTAAACTTCCATGAACTTTTGCACTGTCTTGGAAGCCTTTGCCCACTGTTTTTAGATTTGTCGGAGGGTTATAGTCCTGCATTCTGGTGAAAAGCTACTCTGCTCAATGTTTTGTAATTCACAATGCATTCAAGGGAGCTTGTGCTTCTTAATTTCTAGGCTTAATTGCAGTTTTGGTCCCTCTATTTTAGCTGAATCGTGAAAGTAATTCTCCCATTTTGTTTCTCCCCAGTTTTGGTTTTCCAAACAGAATTTTGGTCCAAAATTTGATAAAATTTCAGTTTTTAAAATTGTACTACACCATTTATGATCATAGATTTCAGGTACAATTATTGAAAATAAGATCTTGAGGTATAGTGTGACTTGAATAAATGCAAAAAAAAATGAAATTTCATCAAGTTTTGGACAAAAATTGTGTTTGAGGGACCAAAACTGGGGAGAAACAAAATGGGGGAACTACTTTCGCAATTCAGCTAAAATAGGGGAAGCAAAACTGCAATTAAGCCTAATTTCTATAGTTTGAGAATTCAGGATTTATGTTCAGTCAAACTGAAAAGCCTCCAAATTGCGTCAGCTATTGGTAGGTCCATCAAGCCTTTCCTACAGTGTGCTTTAGCTAGTATACGATCCTCTTATGATTAATATGATTGAATCCAATTTATATATTTCTTGGTTAAATATGTTTTTATTTTCTTAAGGAAGTTTTTGCACAATCAGGTTAGTAATGTAGGTAGATTTGGTATTTCCATGTTACTTGGTTATGATAATTTCTTTTTCTGTGCCTCCTTAGTTTAAATATTTTATCTAGTATTTTCAAATATCAGTTTGCTTCTTAGATGATCCTTCCTCCGAATGCAGTTTTAAATTCTAGATTGCAAGATGGAAATCTCTCAGAACTCAAAGAGAAGTTTGGAGCAGAAGATGCATTGTCAAATGGATTTCCTTCATCCGGGCCCAGGTAATCATGGTTCACAGGCTTTTCTTTTACAGGTCGATGGCTCTGTACACAAAACCTTTTTTATTTAAGGAACATTAGCAACAGGCTTTTTATTATTGGGTGAAATTAATGTGGATTCCACCAAATAAGAAATGGCTCTGACCATATAGGGAGTGGGAGCCTCATAATTCGGTAAGATCCATGTGAATTATACTTGTAATACAAAGTGTGTTGCTAACCTTTTTTCATACAAGGTTAGTTGTAGTTAACCGATGGAATGTAAAATTGTGATTTAAGTTTTAGTTAACCAATGGTCTCATTACCTACAGAATCTCTTTTGAAAGTCTGTCTTCCTCAATTACTAAATTTGGAATCGACATTTTTTATTAACTTGAAATATCATAGTAGGAAAAATCAACCGAATTTTCCTACAGGTCTGGGAAAATCTTCCTGTCTTATCCCATTCATCAAAATAGTAAATTAGATCTGTCGTTTTTCTATTTGCTAGTGTCTCTCCAAGGAAGGTCACCGAACAGAACTCTAAAACATTGAATAAGGAAGCAAGTACAGTCGATTCAAGTCAGGAGAGGATAGCTCAGGGTGTTCTTGAGCAAGAGACTTGTAAAATGTCGCATGGATCTAGTGAGCTTCCTGATGTGAGTGTAGACAATACTGTTGCTTTCAAAGATGACGGTGTTGCTACTGGGTCACAGAACAGCTCCAGTGTACAGTATGAGGTTCAACAGAACAGTTCCCAGCAAGGTTCAGAATTAGGTTTGGCAGCCACACCATCTAGTATTGCTAAGCAAAAGGGTAAAAGATTGACCAGATACAACAGAAGGGACAGGAGCAGGGGGGGCAAATGATGCAGGTTGTATTTTGTATGTTAAATTGTAAGTTACCGCTAGCTTGAAAATAGGGATTATGCAGGTCATTTGTTGAGGTTAATAATGTTCACAAATGAGCCTACATCAATTTAGGCAGTATTTTTAATTCATTTGCTTTCTGTTCTTTGGTGTTTACATCCACGGAAATTGAGCTCAGGGAACTGAATGTATTATCTGTAAAAATGTTGAATTAGCGACATGGAAGTTTTTATTTTCCTATTTAACTAACTGATGGATTTACATGGACAAGCATGTGCAACCTGAATGGTAAAATTGTCCCTTGACAGTCAGGCATCATGAGGCTCTTCCATCACAAGCCAACATTGATCAGGACTTGGGCGATTAGAATTTGCACTTCACTGCACAACAGAAGGTAAAGTAGTTGAAGATGATAATAATATGTAAGGATGCTTGTTAGTGTCTGTGTGTGACTGATGATGATAATAATGTGTAAGGATGTTTGTTTGTGTGTTTGTGGCGAAAGGTCACTTGATTTAATTGTATTATTTTTTATTTTACTTTTAGCATTCAATCAGATTAATCTCAAAGAGTAGCCTTAAAGTAATCTGGATCATCTCCCGTATTAGTGAGGTCCATTGGTATCGGTTTAATTCTTAATCATTTAAATTTTTTCCCTTCTACTCTCAATGCAAGAGTGAGATGATGGAAAAGTATTGGCCAAGGAACAGAATATGTTGCATGGCATAATAGTGGTTGCGGAAAGCACCAAGGTTCAGTGGACATTCATGTATGTACTCAAATATTAAACACCAACGTGGTCTTCATATTGTCTACATCTTTTTTTAGATGAGTTCAATTTTTACCAATTAGATAAATTTTCGTTGTTAAGGAATAAGATGTAATAAAAGATGAAAAAACTTTTTAAAAGTTATTAATCGGTGACATGAGTGTATTTTTCAACGCTAGATGGAATAATCATTAATTATTGAAAAAGGTTTGCTAATGGCAGGATATTAAACTAAATAATACTCAATCGTTAGACTTCTTATAAAAAAGCTCTATCTTAGAATGTTTAGTCCAACCTGACCTAGCCCATCGAATTAAAATGCAAAAGGAATTGGACGGAGTTGGTTCGTGTATTTTGTAACCTAGTTTTGTTCGTTTAAGACATATTGGGTTAGGTCAAATTCATTTGATCTCCAAATTTATTTAAACTAAAAAGCTATCCAAGTTTATTTGATCTATTTTTTTGATTTAATCTACTATCAATGTGCAATAAAAATTATAATGTTGTCTATTCAAATGTGGCCTTTTTGTTTTATTTAAAGATAATATACTTTGTTGATTATTTAGTTCAAATAAAAACTGCATGTAAAAATTAGCAAAAGAAAAAAAAACTGTAAAAAAAAACTGCAGACAGAAAAACCATTAAAAATATAAAAATCCTGCAGATAAAATTGCATATATAATATTTGCTAAAAAGAAACAAAAAAAATATAAATAGAGCAATCCTTGATTTATTTAATTTTGTTTATTGTATTTACTTATCTCTTGATTAAAATAAAATAATAAAATACACAAAACTATCCGTTTAATTTTGCAACCTCACAATTTAGAGGACTATTTACTCAAACCTAATCTCTCGGTTAAAAATATATTACTAATAATTTTTTTTATTAGTATCACTAATACTAATATATATTCTTATTATAAAATATGAATATAAAAATGAACTATGTGAACATAGTATTTTTTAATTAAATAATTAAATAAAATACTCAATCAGTTTTAGTTTTGAAAAAATCCGAGTTTAAATATGATAATCATAATTCTTGATTAAATTTTATTAGAAGTGTCATTTTCTAATAATTTTTTAAAAAATTACTATTTTATAATTTATAGATTTATTTTAAAGTAATTATTTTATGAAAAAGTTATAACAAACACAACCTAAAGAATAACATTTTTACTGAAGGGCATACGAAACTTATTTATTCATAATAATAAAGCTTTTGGTTTTTTACTAATAATAGTAATAATAGAGTTATGAACAATATGATTGAAAATGATTTAAAGAAAAATGTGTTAGGATAAGAAAACACGAAAACTTAAAAATAATTTTTTTTTGTTTCTATTGAGACTCTCACGTTTTACACTAAATTCGGAGATAGTTTTTGACCAAGAAAGAAGTGATGATTCTCTAGTTACTTGAAAATTTGTTTGTACTAATAATTAATAACACACTCTAATTTAATTTGATTTGATTTATTTCCCCTTAGTTGTAGGCTGTTACTTAGTGAATAGTGAGTAGACTCGGTCTGTTCTGGTGTGGCGTCCTTTCCAGTTCTCACTCACTGGAGAAAGGAGCAAAGGAAGAACGATTGAGTTTCACAGAGAGAGAGAGATTGATAGTTACAAATATGGAAGCGTCTTCCTCATCAGCTATAGCACAACAAACATGGGAATTAGAAAACAACATTATCCCAATGGATACACCCGCAGACGATTCCATTTTCCACTACGATGAAGCTGGCCAAAACGAATTCCAACGCGACAAGCCATGGGCAAACGATCCTCATTACTTCAAGCGCGTTAAGATCTCCGCACTCGCTTTACTCAAGATGGTTGTTCACGCGCGCTCCGGTGGTACCATCGAAGTTATGGGACTCATGCAAGGTAAAACCGACGCCGATTCCATCATCGTTATGGATGCTTTTGCTTTACCCGTTGAAGGCACTGAAACTCGTGTCAATGCTCAAGCTGATGCCTATGAATATATGGTCGATTATTCTCAAACAAACAAACAGGTTCTGTTTCAATTAATTATTAATTAAACTATTCAAAACCCTAACCCTAACCCTAACCCTAGCCCTAATTTCGATTGTTATTTTGCCCTAATTTTATTGATTGATTTTTATTTTGTTTTGTTTTCTGTAGGCTGGAAGATTGGAAAACGTTGTGGGATGGTATCATTCTCATCCTGGTTATGGATGTTGGCTATCGGGGATTGATGTTTCGACACAGATGTTGAATCAGCAGTTTCAGGAACCATTTTTGGCTGTTGTTATTGATCCAACCAGGACTGTTTCTGCTGGTAAAGTTGAAATTGGGGCTTTCAGGACTTATCCTGAAGGTTATAAGCCTCCTGATGAACCTATTTCTGAGTATCAAACTATTCCTCTTAATAAGATTGAAGATTTTGGCGTTCATTGTAAACAGGTTGCTTTTCTTTCTTTATTGCTATTCAAACCCTTAGGGCATGTTTGATTGAGGGTTTTGGTATATATTTGATATTTTAAAATTTTAAATGAATAAGATGATAGCATTTCAATCGCATTTGTTTTATTTTTAGAATTCCTTAATTTAGAAACGAAAAATAAGTCCTCGCCTACCCTTCAAAATCCTCCATCCACCCATACATTACCTTTTTCTTTTGTCTCATCAACTACATTTGTGTGCTTTGGCAGTATTATTCTTTGGATATCACTTACTTTAAGTCCTCTCTTGATTCACACCTCTTGGATTTGCTGTGGAACAAATATTGGGTGAATACACTCTCATCTTCTCCTTTATTGGGCAATGGAGACTACGTAGCTGGACAAATCTCGGATTTAGGTACTCTTCATTTACATTTTTGTTTGTTGCAATAATTTGTTTTGGTTTTCTATTTCTCTTATTAAACTAATTAATTATTATGTCCTGTCATAGTTATACTTATATTATTAATGTAATTATGAATTTTGGGAAATTTCCTTTGTTGCAGCTGAAAAGCTAGAACAAGCAGAGAATCAATTGGCACACTCACGTTTTGGGCCACTAATTGCACCTACACCTAGAAAGAAAGAAGTGAGTGATTGTTTCTCTACCAATCTACTGCTCCGTCCTTTGTGTAATTATTGGAATTTTTGCATTGAGTTTACTCTGGATTATTGAAGTGTTTTGCTTGATCATTTGAAGTCAGGGACAGCAATAATTTTTTTATGATGAAAACCGTAGTGGGTGTTTTGTTACTATAGTATTCATACTCTAGGGGTATTTAGACGTACATTCATGCTCATTGAAATTGAGTCTGTTTCCCGTAGTAAAGCCATGAGTATCCATGATCAGTATACACATTATACTTTTTCGTTCCTCAGTAGTTTGCATCTCTGCTAATTCTACTCTATTTTTCGGTCAACGTTTTTTATGCTAGAGTAGTGTGAAAGAAGGGTTTATTGAATCTTCACTGCATCACTTTTTTGTAGCATCAGTTCACAATGTACATCAAGATATATTTGCTTAACAGTGGTTCTCTCCCATTTTTCCTTTTTAACTTCTTTATTGTGGTTGTATTGGCTTTTCATTAGATGATTGAATGTTGTGTTAGATACCTTTGGTATGTTGTAAGATTTATGTAAACCATCATTGCAATTGCAAGTGTCTATTATGAAATTTAAGGATCATGCAAGTACTAAGCAGTTCTTTTTAGTTTTCACCTGAAGAAGAGCAGAACTTAGCAAGTTCCTTGATACGTACCTGGCATAGTACTTGCTTTGGCAGCTCCGATACTAATAATATAGACCATCTAGCATCACCTTGTGTCAAAACAAGAGTAAATTCATTTGACTTTTCCAATGGGAGAATGGGTTTAAAAGTGATATACAAGAATGCAACTAGTTGCTAGATTTATGAGTGCTCCAACTGGATGTTGGACATTTGCTAACTCTGCCTGTAAATAGCATGCTTGGAATTTGTATTCAAACCCTTAGAAATTGCCTTCAATCCATTCTAAGGTGACTTTTGGAAAAGTCTAGATATTTGATTACTGTGAAGTGTGAACCAAAATTAGTTTTTCTTCCAAACCTTGGTTTGACTGAAGATATAAAAACTAGCTTTTGCATTAAGTTATAAAGTTACATTAAGCTTTACATCAAATATAATTTTAGAGTAAAAATATCCAAACATAAATTACTTCATTTTAAACTGAACTTTAATCTAATCAATTTTACAAAATCAATTCTATGATAATCCTATTTGGGAAATGCTCATCCCATGACAAAAAAGTTGTTTGCTGCTATCTTTCATCAATCAAATCTGACAACAAAAGATTAGGATCTCGTTTTGCTTCTGCACCCAAGGAATTGTTTTTCTTTCCATTTTGTGTTTTTGTTTGGAAAGGGATTTTCTTTGTATTGTTGTTAGTTAATGTTCCATGTCATGGTTCCTAATTTAAAAGGTCAGCTTTACAATTTGTATCAGTTCCAATTTTCACCTATACCTTAAAATATGTTCTTAAGAAAGTCTTGGGAAATATTGCGGATATTGTTCTTTGCTTTCTGAATGAGGTAGTATCATCTGTGCCTCTGAGTCATGATATGTCAAATACTGAAGAGTGGAGACATACTTAATTTTTATAAGATATGTCTAAGGGGTCCTTTGCTGTGTTAACATTTTCTATTTTCATTTCCTAAAATTTGTGTTAATTTTATTTGTTAATAAGGATTAAGAGACTTTTGAAGGGAACAATTGTTTTCGTTTCTAAAAACAACGAAAATGTATCTCCATAAACTGACATTTCATCTTCTCTTCATGACAATTGTTCTTTTCAAGAGTCTATCATCAAATTAAAATGAACACATATTTTAGAAAATGAAAACACAAAATGTTTTCACAAAGTAAATGGGACTTTATATTTACTTTGTCAATTTACTGTTCTATTACAGAAACCCTCTACTAGTATGCTATGCATGCTCATGCATTCATACCTCACCATCATATTTGTTTCGTATTCTTTTTCCTTTGTACAAGTTTCATCAAAGAAAGATCCTGTTTGTGTCAGTGTAGTAGCACCTGTATAAATAACAGAATCTTATGAAGTTTGATTAGTTTATGCACATGATATTGTGTGGGCTAGCTTTTTTTATTCTATTTTCCATGATGGACAAATAAATAAATGTTTCTTAGTCTAGAGCAAATCTTTTGCACTGGGCTGAATATTTCAGTGGATCATGTCCTTCTATGAGGGGTACTATTTGATGCTCTTGACATAGAACTGGTCTTGAACCATGCTAATGCACAATAAACTGTTACCTATTTGATGCAATTACCAAGAATACCACAATATTGATGCTAACTCTTTCTGAGCTTTCACCCAAGAATACCACAATATTTCTGCTCACTTATTTCTCCTCCTTGTATACCGGATGCTGACATATCAAGCTCCCAATGATTTGCAGGAAGAATCTCCTCTTGCTAAGATCACCCGTGATAGTGCAAAAATAACGGTCGAGCAAGTGCATGGTTTAATGTCACAGGTGATAGCCAACACCAACCTCCTCCCTAGAACAGAATAATAATAAAAATATGTCTAGACGGCTAACATATTCTTGTGAGTTTGTTGTATGCAGGTAATTAAGGACATTCTGTTCAACTCTGTTCATCAAGCAAACAAGTCTCGTACAGATACAACATCTGGCCCTGAGCCAATGATTGAAAGCTGATTTTGATTTCTACTAGACGTGCATTTGTACAACTTTTGTTTCTGTGACGTCGTCGACCAACAAGTATACATTCAACAGATGGACAGTTAATCTAGTTTTGCATTTTTGTTTAGTGCTCTGTATATCTCTGTTGGCATTGCATCTCACAGGAACACTCGTTGACCATAGATAGACCAGGCAATTGACATGGGATTGGGTTCTCCAAGAGTTGATTATAAACTGCATATATTGTGTAGTTATAAAGCTCACCTTTCACGTTTACATTTTTTTTTAATTTATTGTGCTTTAAGATTCTCAACGTATGGGAAGTGCCATGTTTGAATTGGCGCTGAGTTTGCTATAGTCATAGTGGCACCGTGATTGTGTAGTTATTGTTTAAATTGCAGGGTTTCACCATAATTCTGTCAATTCACCATCAATCCAATCCTGTACTTTGTGCCATTTTGGAAAATTGTAGAGAGTATCAAACCAGACAAAACATTGACTCATTCTTGGAACTATTTAA
The DNA here is from genome assembly GCA_037974875.1 of Cicer bijugum. Lineage (NCBI taxonomy): Eukaryota > Viridiplantae > Streptophyta > Magnoliopsida > Fabales > Fabaceae > Cicer > Cicer bijugum. The sequence continues at coordinate 15,483,511 of JBBPBT010000685.1, forward strand.
GAAAGAGAACAGCCATATAAGATTATGTCTTCATTTCAAACTTTTTTCTGCAGCCATACAGCATACAATCAGACTATTTTAAAATAAATAAATGAAAATGAGGACATGATAATATAATAAGGTTTGATTGAGTTGTTTGAATATATTTGAGTCAAAATTTTGTATACTTCATATACCACATAGGGGGGATTTTGCAGTGCTTTATCTACGAAACATTTCATTCATATTTTCCTAAAAATTCTCAAATACGATTGTCGAATATTAGAGGAACTGAAAAGGCATTTGTTCACATTCCTTGTACACGTAAACTAACAACAAGAAGTTAACAATTCACAAAACATAAAGGGAAGAAGACAAGTAAACCTAACCATAACGGTCATCATTTGATGTGATTTAAATGAAATTTTAGGCTATGCAAACTCATGATCTGAGTGGTGAAACTGGATACGTATATCTTGCTATGTAAGAATGGTTTGTTGGTACAAAAAAGTCCTCGAATAGTTGAATGTTATATCTGACATGAATACACAAGAAAATTGTAATTTTGGAAGTCATTTACATATGTACGATATTTCAGACTATAATCAATTAGATGCCCAATACAAGAGGCCTCTATGAAGACGTACTCTTCATCATTGACCCACCATCAAGAGAAAATGTCCAACTGAAACAGAATTTCCAGGAAGTTGACAAAAAAAAAAAAAAAAGAATTTCCAAATTTATCTACTTTTTAATTTTAGTGGCTCTTCAGCCTCTCGTGAGCTTTCATGCATTGTTGCCAAATAAATCATGCTTCTCATAACGAATTTGTATTGCAGACATTTAATTTAAATTAATAAAATTTCTTTTTTCATGTCAAAGTCTTCTCAAAATTTCTTGAATTTTGTTTAGATTTACTAATCTAAATATATTTTTTACAGGTTCGAATTGACAAATACAAATGTATTTTTGTGTATTAGAGAATATTAGAGAGTAGGGGAAGAAAGACACTTAAATTAAAGTTGGTAGTAGTCCAATTAAAACAAAAAAAAGTTGGTAGTTCATATGGAATGTGACGGACAATTAGTATTATAAAGAGGTGAATGCTTATCTAACATTGATAAGGTAATAGATCTTAGCTTCCGGTAATGTATTTAAGGGTGGGAAAATAAGATCAAGAGACAAATGAACATTTTTATTGAGAAAAAAAAAAAAAATTAACTGTTCGACAAATTTATTAATTTTTTGTCCACCTAACAAATTAGTAACCATTAATATTTCATTTAAAAGAAAATTAAAAGTTAGCATGCATACAAAATACAAATTATGTAGTCAAATCATAAATGCATATATATATATATACATATATATATATATATATTTATATTAATGATTGATTTGAATATTACTTTTGATAATAATGTGTGCTTTGAGTTGTATGTGCCTAAGAATGTTTCTTCCACTCTCTCTCATTGTCACACCAACATGCATTTGATAAGATTCTTATGGCATAATATATAACAAAAAGCAACGTCTTCATTCACAAGCAAATGGTCCTTGAATTCTCTTTATGGTTCTTGAGCAATTTTTGTGTACAACTCTTAGATAGTACTTGTCACAACCTCACATGGCACCTAAGCCACACACACACGAGACTCTTCTCAATTTCATTTCATTTTCTAGAATTTGGGCAACTTAAAATGAAAATGGAAGGATATCAACTTTGAGAGGTAACTTAATTTCAGAATCCAACAAGAAACATATCATCATTTTTTGGGTTTTTTTCGAGATACATGTCCTACCACTATTTTCTCGTGACAAATCTAACTTCAACCATCCAACTTCGTGTCATAATCCTATCACGACTTCGATCCACTTGTTCAAGCTAAACCGCACTTATTATTATTATTATTATTATTATTATTATTATTATTATTATTATTATTATTATTATTTATTTTTATAAATATTCAGTGTAATTTCTCAAAGGTGATTATTTTTTTTAAAGGTGGTGAATTCTTATATTAAACAAGTATTCAATAATCAACAGTGTACAAATATTTACACAATTTCTTAAAACATATTTCCTTCATGTTTGTAAACCGCCAGATTTTTCATAAGTGCAAAGCAAAACCAATTTTTTAGAAAAATGTTAAAGAAAAAAAAAACAAAATGAAATGAAATATTTTTTATATCAAGCGAAAAAAGACAGTTTCCCTTCCTACATTAGTAAAAAAAATATTTAAATTGGTGATTGAGAGAAAATGAAATTATATAAAAGATAAAATGTTGGATTTGTTACTTTATGCTTGTTTAAGTGATGAATACGACAATACTGATCGATAGCACCGTAACAAGTAGCAAAAGGTGGGGTAAAGAATAAAATAGAATTGGGCACAAAAAAATAAAAGAATAAAAGGGAACTTTTGTACTTTTAAATATCATTGGTTCAAAGAAGTTTCTCAATCCCATCAAAATTGATGGTAATTACAAGTTAATCATCATGATCGGTTTTTGAAATTGTATAGATAAGACAATTTCCTTCTTTAAATTTATGAAATACAAAATTAGATTTTAAAACTAAAGACGCTCGAGGTGATTGAATTGAGTCATAAACTTTAATATTTTACAAATTTAAATAGTAAAATTGTTTAATTCTTATAATTTTTTAATGTCTAATTTGTGATTCAAAGTTATCACAAACAAAATGCCCTTGCCACTTGAGGTTGGAATATCTATATATATTTCAATGTTATGTTTTATGACATTAATTTTTATATACTAATGTAATTTTCTTTTTTTATTGTCAACGAATCCTACTTAGTCATATATATGATTTTATGAATATATTATATAAAAATCAAAAGTTTTTTATTTAATAATTATGATTTATTAATAATATATATAAATTAAATTCATATTTTATATGTGTGTTTCTCAATCACATAAACAAACTAAATTTCTATGTGGTGATTTTAGATGTCAAATGCTTGAAAAAGAGACATTAATTGCCCTAAATCCTTCCTTGCCTTTGAGAGTGAAAGGTGGGGCACTTCCACTATTCACTTAGGATACATTCCTCCTGATCTGGACATCAATTATTTTGCAACCCCAATCCAAACACTATATATGCCTTTTGTAAGGCTGTTTCTTAAGAATCTTTGCGCCACTTGGTTCTCATCACTAGACAATAAATAAATATATTAATTTTGTTCTTTTAAATTCTACTTTAACGATTAAAATGTCATTGACAAATTGAACATCATGTCTAAATTCCACATAAGATTTTATAGTTATATGTAAATTTGTTATGGTAATTATAAGATTTTGTCTACAACAAAAGATAATATAAAAAAAAATGATTTTTGGTTAGTGTGCCTAAAATTAGACAGGAGAATTACTATAAGCCCAATCAACTTTTGTAAGCAATAATAATTATTCTAATGGCATCTCTTATCTTGGCCTTTCTTTCCAATTTCGTTTTATGTTCAACTTTATACTCATGGCGTATCTATTGCCTTTTTGTTTAGGTAGGTCAAAAAGAGAGAGCACGAAGGAACTTAATTTGTGGGGGTAATGTTAGGATGCAACAACCAAGGACCACTTTACATAATATAAGCAATATTAAGGGACAAATATGACATTTTAATTGTTATTGTATTATAAATAGGAAAATAGAGTTGTGTTATTTTGATACACAATTTCCACCTATGTTAAGATAGTTAATACCATTTAATTAAATGGTAATTAGTAGAAGATAATTAATTATTAATGAATATAAAAAAATGTCACTATTCATCAATCATTCAACCGTACACATTTAAGATTTTTTGAATATAATATAAACAAAAATAATAGTTGAAAAATTAATGTATTTGGACTAAGTTCTTAATCCAGCAATATGATTTTACTAGTCCCAATAAAGCCTCTAAAGAGGTAATCAAATTTTTAACTACTATTTTTGCTTGTATTTCATTTCAGATGGAGTAACAAATAACTAATAGTTCAAATGTTATATAGCTGATAGTTGTTAAATTAATAGAAGTATTTGATAAAATTAGCTTAAAATATAAAAGATATAAAAACATATTTTTAATTAAAAATAAATTTTATGAATTAATGCT
>JBBPBT010000685.1:15488119-15515047 GCA_037974875.1 Cicer bijugum
AATCATGTATATTTAAATACAATTTAGATATTTAATCAATAGACATATACGTAGATTTCAACATGCAAAAATTATGATTGAATAATGAAGTTTAAAATTATGATTAATTTATTAGATAAATGAATTGTAATAACTAAACACAATTAACCATTTTTTCAAATTAATTTAGCCATTTAAATTGATGTGAAAATTTGATGTGAAATTTTTGTGTCAAAATATAATTTCTCTTTATATATGCCATTTTCATTCAATTCAATGTTAACCACAGCTTGCTTAAGAAATTTATTTTATTTTTCATAAGAGACCACATATTTTTTATTTTGAAGTACAAATGCATATTTATCTTCCTATGAGGTATATAAGATAGACACGGGGAGATGAAAGCTTCCCATTGACATTTTAATTTGGAACCATACAACTTTAATTTAGGTCAACAGACATTATGTATCCAAACTGAAGCACCAAAATTATGGTAAATTTCTTATTACCTTTTTAAAGATTTTAACTTTTTTGTATGAACTTTTAAAGATCTTAAGTTACACTATAATTTCCTCAAATGCTTCAAACCTACTAGTAGTACTATATACAATGTAACTAGTCCCACACAATGTGGAAATACTTGAGCTAAGCAAAACAACTCCATTTTTCTAGTTTAAATAAAAAGTTTCAAAATTTTTCAATTTAGTTTTAAATCAAGTTCTGGCCTTTTCTTGTCTACTAACTTTTTTTTATTACCAAATTCTAGAAATCTCAAAATAAAAAATAATGGTTATCTATCTAAAAAGAATGATTTTACAATTTCTTTCGTATATATAAATTATCTTTTTATTAAAAATAATAATAATTCATTCAAATTAGTAGAATACATTAAAAAAAAATACATAAATCTAAATTCGTAAAAAATAATAATAAAGAACATGCTTTAACAAAAAAATGTATTCACTAATTTTGGTCATTGGTTAGCCTATATTACATCTTCATATAATCATCTTTAAATTATTTATACCCATTGATTTAAGATATGAAGTCAAATATTTATTACTGTATCATGCATTTAATGTTTGGAAATGGTTTTTTTTAATCCATCATCAATTTGTTCTCCTTAAGTCATCATTAATTCTTCGTCAGTTCTCATCTTTAACATATATATACGTATTAGAGTAATACTATTTTTTGCAGAATTAATTTTGTTGTTAACTATATGTTCTTCCAATATAAAGGTAACATGAAATGTGACCATCGAATTGGTGCTTATATTCTAGGGCCATTAATTAACGGAGCAAAATGATGTTTGTAGACAAACCATTTAACGTGTGATTTTTTATGAGGAAATTGAATAGAAGAAGAAAAGCATAATGGACCAAAGTTTGTTATTTGCTTCAATAACACTAGAAGAATCAAAGTCGAGGAAAATATAATGAAGTTTGGATTGTATGGTATATATTGCCAATTAGAATATTCACAATCATTAATTTTATATATATATAAAAAGAATATTAGTTCATAGTAATTAATTTTATAATTTGTAACCTTCCTTAGAAGACATTTGGGCGTGCATGCATATGAAGCTCAAACATAGGAGAAAGAGGAATCACAGCAAGGCTGTTGAATTCCATCCACTTTTATGCCCCTAAACTTGTTACATTGAAAGAGTATTTTTGCACTTTGCACTTTGCTTATGTACCTACAGCACAAAATGCATGTGCCAATTGGGAATATTAATTTTTTGCAAAGGAATTGAGAATATTAATTAAGACCTGTGATTACTAGTATCTTTCATATATATGTATATAGCTTTTTCATTTCAATTATATATATATATATATATATATATATATATATATAATTGGAGTTAGTTGAGATAGATGATTAAATTTTTCATTTACATTGATGTGAAATGGATTTAAGTCTAAGATTCTTTAATTAGTAGATTATACAGAAATTTTATCATAAATTTTTAATAAAATTGATGGTTCTTGAATGAAAATGTGTCTTCATTTAATTTTTTATTATATAAAATATATTTAGTTATAGTTTTTTACACTATCATTCTGCACTAATAAAATTATTAAATTACTCCCTCGAGACGTTATTAATATTGGTGTAAAATATAAACAAATTATAATAAAATTTGCCTTATTTAGTTCTATTATTCTCAAAATATATTTTATAATTAATTCAATCAAATTATGAAACTATTTTATCATGGAAAATAAAGTGAAGCAAAATAATAGTTTGGAGAATATAATTAGTTTAAAAATTGATTGCATAAAAAAATTTAAAAGAAATCGTCTGCCATTGTTAGTAAATATACTATTAGTTATTTTTGCTTATCTTTAAGTACATAGAGAAATATTTACAATGGATGGGCAAAAGTATAGCACTAACTTACATGGTAAGTAGGAGTATACAAAATTGGTACGTAAGAGAGATTGAAAGGAAAAGTAAAAAAAAAAAATAGGTCAAACCAACATTAATGTGATATGGAAAATAGAAATTTAAATTGTACAAGTTGAACACAAAACGGGAAAAGAAGAAAGGAGACGCAGTATGACCTTTATAGCATAATCATCTCATAACCCATAATCATCAACATTATTAAGGATATATATGGATTAGATGCATGACGATTATAATCGACTAAAATTAAGATAAAATGATTTAAGTTTTAAAGTTTCTTTACTTATTCTTTTAATAAATTGAAAATTATGAATTTAAAGTTTCATAGATTTAACTAGATGACTAAATATAGTTTTGACTGGATGCAATATATAGACCTATATTGAAGTTGAGTAGGGCGTGACCGTTGAAAGGAGAAATGACACAAAAAGGTGTTGGTAGTGTGGAACCCCACCACTTTGAAAACGCATAAACCAAACCATGCACATCACCAAACTTCATTTGTTAACAAAATTTTGGTGCCATACCTCGACCGGTTTTTACTTTATTTATGATGACAATCACTCACACCATGACATGAATATGTATACATACATAACATAACATACATTACATTAACATTAACATGAGATGGAGTATATATATACCACCCTATCACTCAAACCAAACGCTGCATCACAATTCATTTATTTTCACATTAAACATAAACTCATCACTTTGCAATACTATTTATTTTCTATGCTCTTTTAATTATTCCATGACTCTCCACCCTTTCAATTTGAATTTGAATTAATTAGAGTCTAACTTGAACGCTGAAATTGTTCCAACATGGGAGGAATCAGCCTCGAGGAGATCAAAAATGAAAACATTGATCTGGTATACACATCTTACTATTTTCTTCATTTTACCACCATTTTCTCAATTCTATACACTCCATCTCTTATTATTTATAAGTAAAAATGGTTATTAATATTTTTCTTATAAGAAAGAAGAGAGAATCCTTCTTTATGTTTAAAATTGAGACAGAATTCACAGCACTTATACTCATTCATTTGAATTTATATGCTAATATTTCAATTAAGTCACCTAAATTACATTAACGAAAATTTGATGAGAAAGTATTATCACAGCATGCACTTGTGAATAGATGAAGTGCGTGTCGCGTCTTGTGATCTTTTGGCGCGTGAATAGAGATTCCTTTTAAGTTCCTACGCTAACAAACATTTTGCATTCTCCAATCCTATTTAACCACTTCATCATGTGAAACAGTTCTATAATTTATTCTGATGTCAAATTATTACTAATACTGTAATATTCTTTTATGAACACTGATAATAACTTTTTATCATATAAACAATTTTCATTATTTTTAAGTTGAATAATTATATATTGATGTAATAACAGTTTATAAATCATGGACATGGAAGTGCTACAGTAGCAAAACAAATACCAAATTTTGTATAATCTTTAATAAATAATAAAAAAGAAATTAATAATTTGTATTTGATTTTAATAATTTAATTATGGAAAATAAAGGTTGACAGCATTGAGTATAATTTTCAGGAAAGAATTCCAGTGGAGGAAGTGTTTGAGCAGCTGAAATGTTCAAGAGAAGGATTAACATCAGAAGAAGGTTCAAATCGTCTGCAAGTATTTGGACCAAACAAATTGGAAGAGAAAAAGGAGAGCAAATTTTTGAAGTTCTTAGGGTTTATGTGGAACCCTTTATCATGGGTTATGGAAGCTGCTGCACTAATGGCTATTGCTTTGGCTAATGGTAGTGGAAGACCTCCTGATTGGCAGGATTTTGTTGGTATTATTGCTCTTTTGGTTATTAATTCAACAATCAGTTTCATTGAAGAAAACAATGCTGGTAATGCTGCTGCTGCTCTCATGGCTGGTTTAGCACCCAAAACAAGGGTATGTACTCCATAATAATCCACTTATTTTAACTCTCCATTTGTTAACTTTCTTTCATTTGAAAAAATCACTTTTTTTAACTAAAAATAAAAAAAAAAATTTAAAGATTGATTCAAATGATGTTTTTAATAGATTCTCACAAATAATTATTTTTTCATAATTATTTATTAAAAAGTTGTTTTTTTTTATGACAAATAAATTCAATTCACTTATGTTTTTTTAAAACTTTTTTTCCTAAATCATTGAATATCGAAGTTGCTTTTTTTTAGAGAGAATAATACTTTTAATGAATTACTCTTATCAAGTAGTATAAGTGTGTTTATCATTATCATAAAGGCAAAATGAGATATATTGAATTGAAAATGGTGTATAGTATTAATTATAGAGTACAATTGAAAAATATAATTAATATTATTTTTAAAATTTTAGTGTTAATTTATTCAGGACATTTTTTATTTTTTTAAATATGTTGTGGGACGGAGGGAGCAGTATTTTCAATTTTGTTTGCATGCATTGTTTAGGGCTATATATATATATATTAACGTTCACATACGTGGTTGATGAAGTTTTAGATTAGGTGTTGTAATTTACTGATCATGCAGTGAGCTTTATTAACAACAAATACAAATTTAAATGTGTTTAATTTTGATTTTCAAGTATTCGAATCTACATGCAGTTGAAACATCTAACTTAGTTGATTAACTTCATTTAATAGGGAATATGTTATCCATTTTTGACATAACATTTATGTATCTAATAGTATTAATGTTAATTGACTTTTGTTGTTACAAAAACTGTAGGTTCTGAGAGATGGTCGATGGAGTGAAGAAGATGCTGCAATTTTGGTTCCAGGTGATATAATCAGCATTAAATTAGGAGATATCATCCCTGCTGATGCTCGTCTTCTTGAGGGTGATGCTTTGAGTGTTGATCAGTCTGCTTTAACCGGAGAATCACTTCCAGCGACAAAGAATCCTTCAGATGAAGTGTTTTCTGGCTCAACTGTCAAGAAAGGTGAGATTGAAGCAGTTGTGATTGCTACTGGAGTGCACACATTTTTTGGTAAAGCTGCTCACCTTGTTGACAGTACCAACCAAGTTGGTCACTTTCAGAAAGTCTTAACAGCAATTGGTAACTTCTGCATTTGCTCAATTGCTGTTGGAATTTTGATTGAGCTCATTGTCATGTATCCGATACAACACCGCAAGTACCGAGATGGAATTGACAATCTTTTGGTTCTATTGATTGGAGGAATTCCAATTGCTATGCCAACTGTTTTGTCTGTTACTATGGCTATTGGTTCTCATAGGCTTTCTCAGCAAGGTGCAATTACAAAAAGAATGACAGCTATTGAGGAAATGGCAGGGATGGATGTTCTCTGCAGTGACAAAACCGGGACTCTCACGTTGAATAAGCTTTCTGTTGATAAAAACTTGATTGAGGTTTTTGCTAAGGGTGTAGAGAAGGATTATGTTATCCTTCTTGCAGCAAGGGCTTCTAGGACTGAGAATCAGGATGCAATTGATGCTGCTATTGTTGGAATGCTTGCTGATCCAAAGGAGGTAAGTAAATATACTTAAATGCTCTCTCCTTCTCATACTGAATTTGGGATGAAGATAACAAAAACATCTAACTTTTAGTTTTACTTTGAATTGGCCAGGCACGAGCGGGTGTCAGAGAAGTCCATTTTCTCCCATTCAATCCTGTCGACAAAAGAACTGCTTTAACATACATTGACTCTGATGGAAACTGGCATCGATCTAGCAAAGGTGCTCCTGAGCAGGTAAAATGTGCATCGAGTTTAATTTATATCACTTTTTTTTTTGATAAAAATTTATATACATTGTTAGTATAAAAAGTTTTACACATAATGTGTTGCCACATCATTTCATGAGTTGAAAACACTACATGCTTATCTTCATGAAGAGAACTTATTGATATATTCCTCCTGGCTTAGATATTGAACCTCTGTAACTGCAAAGAGGATGTCAGGAAAAAAGCTCACTCAGTAATTGACAAATTCGCTGAGCGTGGACTCCGTTCTTTGGGTGTTGCTAGACAGGTCTACAAATATGATATATTACTGTTAGCATTTCTAGTTTATTTGAGTTGTTTGAATACCTTTATTTTAATGCTACTATTGAATGGTTTGTTTATAACAGGAAATACCTGAGAAAAATAAAGATAGCCCTGGTGCACCATGGCAATTTGTTGGTCTGTTACCACTATTTGATCCTCCTAGACATGATAGTGCTGAAACCATCACAAGAGCTCTGAACCTTGGTGTGAATGTTAAGATGATTACTGGTAAGGTTTGAGGTTCTTAATTTCTTGTAGATCATATTTCATTGTTATAAATGAAATCATGTAGTTTAAACACTGTATGTTGGTTTCTCATTCTCTAGGTGATCAGCTTGCCATTGCCAAGGAAACTGGCCGGAGGCTCGGCATGGGAACAAACATGTATCCATCTTCTTCATTGCTTGGCCAAAGCAAGGATGCTGCTGTTTCAGCTCTTCCAGTTGATGAGTTGATTGAGAAGGCTGATGGATTTGCTGGAGTATTTCCTGGTAGGTTGAGGTCCTTCATAATGATGATTATGATGATAGCAATAAAAATTGATATTTCTTTTCAATTACGTTTCCAACATGTTAATAATTTTTTTGTCGTCTATCTGACATTGGTAGAACACAAATATGAAATCGTAAAGAGGCTGCAAGACAGGAAACATATATGTGGAATGACGGGTGATGGTGTCAACGATGCTCCTGCATTAAAGAGAGCAGATATTGGAATTGCTGTCGCTGACGCTACCGATGCTGCTAGAAGTGCTTCTGATATTGTCCTTACTGAACCTGGTCTGAGTGTCATTATCAGTGCAGTGCTCACCAGTAGGGCAATTTTCCAAAGGATGAAGAACTATACTGTTAGTTTCCTTGCTTACTTGATTTAATTTGCTTGACTATATTTTAAAATCTTGGCATTCTAAACACTGAATATTGATGATTGTTTCTGGCAGATCTATGCTGTGTCAATTACCATTCGTATTGTGGTAAGTGCAAAAAAAGTTTAATTCATAAGCAAATGTCAGCTTCTTGTCCATACTTATTATATATATGGTTCATACAATTCATGTGATCTGTTCTTCATTTTTCCAGTTTGGTTTCATGTTCATTGCGCTGATCTGGAAATTTGATTTTGCACCCTTCATGGTGTTGATTATCGCCATACTAAATGATGGTGAGAGATAATGTCTGATTGACCTTCACATTATTTACTTCAACTATTCTGTGAAAAATGTTAATTTAATATCCTTCAACTCTATGCCAATAGGTACCATTATGACAATATCCAAGGATAGAGTTAAACCATCTCCACTACCAGACAGTTGGAAGTTGAAAGAGATATTTGCTACTGGTGTTGTGCTAGGTAGCTACATGGCACTCATGACAGTAGTATTTTTCTGGCTCATGAAGGATACCGACTTCTTCTCGGTAATAAATTATATTTCATGGATATCTGATAAAATTTTAACGATAGAGAGAATTCATATTTCGTATCACCTAGTAGCAAAAAATTTAAGAGCTATGAACACAAATTTCATTATTGCAGGACAAGTTTGGTGTGAGGTCTCTGAGAAAAAGCCCTGAAGAAATGATGGCAGCCCTGTACCTACAAGTCAGTATTATAAGCCAGGCCTTAATTTTCGTCACCAGGTCCCGTAGCTGGTCCTTTGTCGAAAGACCTGGTCTTCTCCTACTGGGTGCTTTCATGATTGCTCAGCTGGTAATCTTCAATCTCTTTTACTCACTCTTGGTGTCAAATGATCATATGCATTAGTCCTTCACTCTTGAGGATCATCTGCATACACCTGTTCCTCATTCCTTCTTCACAACCATCACACGCAAAATGCTAATTGGTTAATTAACACTTTTGGTTAAATTAGAATCTAGGAACTGCTGTATCCGTTGGTAAAACAAATCATTGATTAATTAAAAGCTTCTAGCTTTCATATGTGACAATAATAATTTGTTTCATGGTTTATTACAGGTGGCAACATTTCTAGCAGTGTATGCTAATTGGGGGTTTGCCAGAATTAAGGGAATGGGATGGGGTTGGGCTGGAGTAATCTGGGTGTATAGTCTAGTGACTTATATCCCTCTTGATATACTCAAGTTCACAATCCGCTATGTTCTCAGTGGAAAAGCTTGGGATAATCTTTTGGAGAACAAGGTAATTTCTCTGTTTCTTACTACTTTTGTCGTTAAATATAAGATCTTATTTACATTTTTTCTTGTCCTTTTTGTGAGGCCCATTTCAAATTTTCTACTGCATTATCTCTTTACTAACATACCCACCGTTAGCTATGTTCCCTAATTTTCTGCACTTTTAAATAAATATGATGAAAAATAAACTAATTCTCTCTCATGTAGGGTAAACATGTAAAACAATATCAATTGTCGACCAATGTAATACTACTATTGACTTTCTTGATTTCCGTGATTTAGTCAATGTAGTTCTATATTTAGGAACGGAGGTAGTATTAGTATATTACTATTATTGTTGATCTTAATCCAGAGATTTTAAGATTCAAAATTTATTTTATCCTTTCTAACTACAGACTGCATTCACAACAAAGAAAGATTATGGCAAAGAAGAGAGAGAGGCACAATGGGCAACTGCACAGAGGACTCTTCATGGTCTTCAGCCACCTGAAACAACCAACATTTTCAATGACAAGAATAGCTACAGGGAACTTTCTGAGATTGCTGAGCAGGCCAAGAGACGCGCCGAGGTTGCAAGGTAAGAAAGAATTCAAGAAATGATAATTATAATGTTGATGATGGTAGTATAAATTATGTAGATCCTTGTGTCTTAAGAGATTTTTTCAATGCTCTCAGGCTTAGGGAGCTTCATACATTAAAGGGTCACGTCGAATCGGTCGTGAAGCTTAAGGGACTGGATATTGACACTATGCAACAACATTATACTGTTTAAGGAGCTTGGACAACCTTCAAGAACAACAGGGTTATATATGTGCCTGTCCAAGAAGCAAAAACAACAAATACAGTGTCCTTAGATTAGGATGAAGTTTCCTTTTGTTAAAAATTGAATGGTTACTCCTCTATGCGAGTAGCTAGAGGAGATACTATTCTCTTAGGTACCAAATAACATGGTTGATAGGATTTACTCAATGTCTTTTTTTGGGGAATGTTAGTGACATTAAGGTCACATAAAAGCTCTATATTTTTTTAGCTAAACAAAACTCAATATTGCGACCTTGACTTATGTATGTTGTTCAATAATAATGAATGAATGCAATCTTTAGGTCTGTTTTACCAGTCTTCATGTCCAACCTAAAAAGAGTGAGGGTGAGAAAGGTGTTAAGTTTCAGCAACAAAGTGTGAAACAAATGTTTGATAATTTAATGAACAAAAAACAGTAATTGGATTAATAGTAGGACGCTATAACCGATCTCGACCATATGATTTCAAATCAACTGTCGGGATTTTTTTAATTAAAAAAACACAAGTTCTAATCTAAATTGTTTGATTTTGGATGAATAGTTTAGACTGAAAATTGTACGTGCCTTTATTTATTACAACAGACGATATCTATCCAAAAAAAAAAAATAAGACCAATAATTTGGTTATCAATTATGTGGTCTTGACATGCATGATCTTACATTTGTTTCTCATTTTTATCACAAAAAATAAGAGGAAAAATTAAGGGAGAGATTTTTCTCACCCTCAAAAGCACTTTGAAAGTATACATTCAAAAGAAGAAGAAAAAACACAGTTTTTATATGGTCTTTATGATATTCTTTAATCATACATTCCAAACTCAACCTAAGATATGTCCTCCTGCATGGAGCTATGTTGAATTTTATTTGTCTATAAATGAGATGATGATATAATTACTCGTAAAAACTTTACTCCTAAAAATTTATACATAACTAAGAAATTTGTAGTTATAATCTGAAATATAATGTTCAATCTAACAATACGTTATTTTTTATCAGTTGAACCAGAATTTAAATACAATCTTCAATCAAACCAACAAGCCAAGTTTTAATCATATTTTCTTTTACATAACATATATTGAGTCTCTAATTTTAGTACTATTTTAACAATAGTTTTTCAAAACCATTTTTAAACATTCTTCATTTATTAAAATTTTATAAAAAATAAAATATAAACTTTATATATCATACCAATTTAGATTAAAAACTGTTTTAATTGGATTTATCTATTTTCTCACATGAGCATTTCCAATGCTGAACTTATTTTGAGTTGCTTAAGTGATCCCTACCACACTACATCATTGTTTAGCAATTTGCTTCTAAGTTTTTTCATAATATAACTTTAATTGACATTCATATTTATCATTTGTCCTTTTTTAAATTAGCTTATAAGCATGTTAATGTAGCTAACAAGATAATTTCAACATGATAGTAATCATTGCATTCCAGTTTGATCCTTAAACATATATTACATGACAATATTATTCAAATTTCTGATAGTAGCGATGTTCTATTGTGCCCTTAAAGGAATCAAAATTGGAAAGTTTGTATTGAAAACTACAAATTTTACACTTTTAAAAAGTAAAGAACAACTTCCAATACATATTTCTATTTGAATATTTCTATTTTCATTTTCTTCACAAATATCTTGGATTACTTGTCATTTTAATATACTAACATTAACTTTATTCATAAATTTCATACGCTTATTTTAACTCATTATTATATTATCATTGAATACGACTGAATTCCACTTGCTCAACACTTAGGTCCACCATCTAGCTATAATTTAATTCAAATCTACACCAACTAGAGGCCCATCTAGTTAACTTCTCTGACATATAGTAGCTTTGGATTCATGGTGGAGAGTGACAATTGATTTTTCTTATGTTAGAAATCTAAATACCTATTAAAATCAAAATTGTTTTTGTCCCAAACCTTGATTAGATTAAAAATAAATAACATTAACGTTACGTCGAAAAATTTGCAGATTATATTTTACGCTAAACTTGCTTTTGGAGTAAAATATTTCTTCTATAACCATCTGTTATGTGGTTAGCAGTATTACTCGACTCACTGTCTCACCCAGATATCTACAAGCCATTTTTTCTTATCACTGAAAAAGATAGCACTTATCATATGCAACCAAATTACATCTAACAAGAATTGTGAAGGAGAGATGAATTATAACAGTCTCAATAGAAGTCAACCTATCCCTGTTGTACTAATGATACAAGACACCTGAGGGTATTGAAGGAATATAGTACAGAAAAATTAAACCTCAACCTATAACCAATTTCGCTAGGTAATACAACTTCTGGAGTTATTTTTATCTAAAATTTAATTAACATTCTACCATGAATTTTTACAAGTGAATCTAGACTGCTGAAAGGGCGATGCTCTAGGTTCTTTGATGATATATCTGCTGAAGCGCTTGTGGAAGATTTAATACAATCTCTGCATATGCTGGGATAGGGAAACAAAATACAAAATCAGTTGAGAGCTATATAACTTTTAAGTAGAGCAACAGAGAAACATATCAGAATTTAGTGAACATGGAATCAGCCAGCAGGTTTGTAGAATAACCTTGGAGAAACTTAATAAAAAAATGACTTGTTAAAAGTTATTGTGGATATAAAATATATTTATTGAAATGTACAACATTTAATTAATGCATTTGTCATATAAATTGTTACTTTTCAATAAATAAAAAATTCATTCTTGATTCCTTATAACCAATATTCTAAGGAGACTCGTAAGTATTTGCAAAAAAATAAAATGCATGCTAATTCCAGAGTCTAATTTCATTATACTATAGCAGTCACCTAGTTGTACACATCACATTAAGACATGAACTGTTGACGCCAAAAAATCCAAAAATAAGACATTGTTCTCTTAGAAATTAACAAAGTAAAATAATTTTCACCTTCTGGTAGACTCATGGTCCGTAGGGCATCTTCTGCATAGGATAGTCGAACTGGAGCAGGATGACTTTCTGATATTCCATCTTCCTTTCGGTTCAAAGTTGCAGTAGAATTTTTCTTTGACATTGGCCAGGCTAATACTGTGATTCGAGTTGGAAGCACTGAAATGAGATCTGCGTATCGAAGGCTGACTGTCACTTTGCTGCAAAAAAAAGACTTCTTGATCAGTATTACAAGGTAAGAAACCAAGAGAAAATGTAGGAAAGTGAAAGAAAATAAAGGGAGAGAAAAGAGAGTCAAGAGAATTTGAAAGAGTGTGTTATTCAGTATATGTTTTCAGGTAGATACAAGTAGAAGATTCTGTTCCTTCACTGAAGAGAAAATTAGATAACCTTAACCCACTAACCAATCAAAATCGTCCAATACAAATTCGATCATGTGATAAGGAAGGCTATGATACAGCTCTCCAATTTGATTTCCATATAGTTCCTTTATAAGTCTGACCTGCATGATATTTGTAAGGGGCAGAAAGTTAGATGTTAGTTTGTAACAGAATAATATAGATATACCAGATGTTTACAAATATATGGTTCACTCCCATCAAAATTATTTCTTGAGAATTTCTAAACACGCAATTGATAAATTTATATTTAGTAGGCGTAAACTAGCTATAATCCTGTAACCTCATGTTTTACAGATAGAGAAACATGGGAAAGGGTGTAAAATCAAATGAATCGTCAAGCTGGACATACCATAATGCATATAATAGTTGACTACCAATAAAACTAAGTAACCTACCAACTTTAATATCTTCCACAATAAATGTACTTAAATGGCATTTGGCAGATGAACTGTAACCAAGAATACATATTTTGAGAACTTTCCAGAAAATGGAGAAAAAATGTATGAATGCTATATCCCAGACTTATCAGTAGATAGTGTTTTGAGAATCTAAGCTAACAAGGACATGAAACTTGGTATGTGCAAAAAAAATGCATGATACAGATATGCAAATCTATTTGACTAAAAATTCGGTTTTAGAGTAAGGGTAAACAAAATGTTAATATATATTGTTTTCCGGAAATAAGGATACAGGTAAAATAGTCCAAAGGTACTTGCTTTAACATGTTCTGACATTATTCTTTCGTTAGCACATTTAGGTTGTTATTCATTCTTCCATTATACATGCATGAAAGTGTAAAATTTTGCTCCATGTGTAACGCATGTCGATAATGATCATGATGTCAATATTGCTACTCCCAAAAATGAACATATCAAACTCCTCTAATGATTACATACATGGGCAGTCTACCTGTTCCCGTCTATCCACATATGACTGCAATAAATCTCCAACATGGTCTATGAATTTCTGAAAGTACACCAATAGAAACAACGCTTAGAAAAAAGTTCAAATAAACACGGTGCATGACAACATATATAACTGATTTTACCATTGCATTGGATGAAAGGAGATCATTTTCTGTTTCACGTATTGGCAAGAAAAATGGAACTGTGTGCTCAAGGACAGACATCTTTTCAAGAAATGACTTGCTCTCCAGCACACAGTGGTAAAACTCACAAGGTTCACCTGGCAATAAAAGAACAGACATTAACATCAACAAATGGGAAAATGAAGGGGCATGTACAGAAAGATCCAGATAAGTAAGTCAGGAACAATTTAGTTCCAAATTACCAGCAAAAGATGTCTCATACTGTATGCCAATTCTTGCAGCTTCCAAACAGCAAATTACCTGCTCTCAAATACACAATCAATTGTAAAAAGATTATTTGATCGTGAAGTTAATACATAAAATAACAACTAGTTCAAGTATAACATTGAACACTAGACCAACCATTTAATTTATTGGAAAGAACACAACAAACGCCACCACCAAGCCTTATTCCATTAAGTAGGGTTGGCTACATATATCAAATGTCACCATGAATATCTGTAATGTATTCAGTTCAAAGATATGTTTATCTCTAAATCCCACTTTATAATTTGGACTATAATTTTTATCGACGTCAGTTTACCTCTAGCTATTGGACTGTCCTCCATTTTGTTAACCCTCCTGGCGTGTGTGATTACATTACAAGCCTTCTCAAAGAGTGCTGTCAAATTGCAACCAAGGTGGCGCCATGGCAAATTCAATGCCTGCCGCCATAGGCCATAAATATATCCACCATGTTTCGATCATAGGCCTGCAATACCACATTTATATGACAGATTTTTGACTGAATTCCATAATTCACCATTGATAACATTTGTCTCCACACATGTCCAAAGCCACTTAAAAGTTAAAATGTGATTCTACCATTTTATCTACAAAGGGAACTGCCACTTTTTTTTTCTTCCAATAATTGTATTACTAATCTTGTCTTGTATAAGCCCTTGCCCATATGAACATTCTCATCTCTGCACACTCGTCCATATTACTAATCTTGGCTCTACCAACCGACATTCAGTCTCATTCAACATCATAGGTCTAACAGCAATGCAATAATAGTTTCCTTTGAGTTTGAGTGGTAGTTTTTTACCATAGATCACACCAAGAATACTGCATTATTTCCCCAACTCTGCTTGGATCCTATAGTTTATATCTCCCTCTATCTTGTTGCCACTTTGTATGATGGACACAATCGCACAAGGAACTTAAAAAATGAGACTTGCAGTATATATTCTCCAATTTACACCTCCAAGCTATGATTTGTATGTCTCTGGCTAAATCTGCATTTTATATCCTCTATTTACTCCTACTTAGATGGAAGTCGTATGTTTTAAGTCTTGTCTCCAAATCTTCAATTTACCATTTATTATTCTTGACTCCCTACTAAAACAATATCACCCACAAAAAAAATATAGGAATAGTGTCTTTTCGATATGTTAAGAATATCTAGAATTAAAGTGAAAAAGATAATGCCTCAATGTTGACCCTTAATGCACACCTAGAGCTGTAGGGATTAGGGAACCTTCAAAACCCACCATCTGACCCTGGAATTGTTAACTTTACTATTTGTATTTTCCTCTCAACTCAGCACGTCCAAAACCAATACTTTGTCAATTTGTTGGGTGGCTAAACTCTCTTTTGGTAAGACTTTGCAGTACATGTAAAGTTTTCTATCCCATTTCCTTATAAAAAAGTAAATCAAATCAGGAGCATCTTACACCACTCAAGCTATAATAAATCAAAACTATTAGCAAAGTCTAAAATAGTATTCCCCTCTGGTTTATATTCTCTATGCCACACACACCATGGATACCCTATTCCAAAATTTTACCTTGTATTGTTCCTCTTTCCTTACTTGTGCATATGAATTGGCAACAAAAAAGATTTTCCGTTCCACTATAAACTTTAGTGCTATGATCCTATCTCCTACTCTTTTGACATGCACGGTCTCTCTTTCATCCAAGTCTTATCCATATTTGTACCTAACCTGTATCTAAATTTTGTATTTCTTATGTTCGAAAATTTGAGTCTTGATGTATTTAGTTCTTTAGCCTTTTCGCTTGCCAACATCTTCCGTAGGTACATAAAATTGCTACTCTCTCGTCCACACGACTTAGATATGCAAACTATTGAAATGTTGTCAAAGCACATCATGACCCCGATGTATTTGAAATATTTGCAACTTTATTACAAATATAATCTGTTACTACTGAAAATTCACTATTCATTTGCCATGAAAAGTAATTCAGGGATGTAATATCATATAACTAATATTTACCTTGTTTCCAATTTTATAAGTAATTTTTTCTTGAGGGCCTGCTAATATGTCAGCATCCCCAGACATTGTTTTTCTGTCTGCCTCCATATGCACCTGGCAACACATTCAAATGGGTCAATCATTATCATCAACATCAACAGTGAAACTCAAACACGTGATTACTATGGAGAACATCAAGGACAAATACCAGAACATGAGTGAAAAAAATGAAGGTAACAGTCACATAATCATACCCGCTCTCTTATTGTAGCTAGTAGACCATCATTCCACTGTTCCCCGTCTAAATATATCTCTACAAAAAAAAGGAAGTTAAGAAGCATTTTCTGGATATCTCTACAGAAATGAATCAACAGTAGAAGCTGGTTAACATTTAAGATGTTACAAAAGTTTATCTCATACAATGACCAAGATTTACATCTTAAGAATCTCCCCCTGTTAAAATGCTTTAGATTATACGATGCTTCTTCTCTGTTCAACTCTCTTTTGTCATTCTACATTTCTACGCACACAAAAAATAAAAGGCTTCC
Source organism: Cicer bijugum (assembly GCA_037974875.1). Classification (NCBI taxonomy): domain Eukaryota; kingdom Viridiplantae; phylum Streptophyta; class Magnoliopsida; order Fabales; family Fabaceae; genus Cicer; species Cicer bijugum. The sequence goes on from JBBPBT010000685.1 coordinate 15,504,640, forward strand.
ATTTATCCTATATGAACAGCCAGCATCAATAGCATAAAGATCTTTTATTTTAATTTGGGTCCAGTTCAATGCTTGTCAGTATAATAATAGTGTAACATTTAGTCTTTTAAACAGAATTATTTATTTCAACCAATAGATAAATAAACAATCAAAGATCAACATATAAGCCAGGCTGTACCAAATAAAATAATTAAATAAGGCACTAGGAATACTGATTGCTAGTTATTTTCAATGCTTTATTGGTTACTGTGTATCGAACCAACCAAACCAGCACCTTGTCCCCTCGTGCATGCAGCCATGCAGGCTTGTCATATACTCCATCTAGAATGGAACATACGTAAAATTGGTAACTAAAAAGTTGATGTATCTAGTCTTATAGGCAACATCACTCAGATCCTCCAATGAAATTTGATATTAGCACAGTTTGTTAAAAAGAATTAACATCAAAGTCAACCTTGTGAACGGACTATGTAAACACTATTAATGGAGCTTCAAATTTAGGAACTAAATTGATATCACAATCTGATTGATGGATTAAATTGATGTAAATTTTATGATAGAAGGCTTAATTTGATGTCAATTTCATGTGGAGGATGACCCTGATAACACTATTTATGGATAGATGGATTCACACATAAATACAATAGATTCAAATATCAACTGAAATAAAATAAACAATTTGAATAGTGGAAAGGATAGCAGAGCATAAAAAAGTTGAAATTCCTATCAGCTAGACTAAAGTGTAAAGGGGTATCAATATAAATGGGTAAGTAACATGAATCAAGGCTGTGCCAGATACTGCCCATTATTAATAGGAATCTACAGACATCAAAGCCAAAGAAAGCTACCTTCAGTTTGAGAAGCTCGTGCAGATTCAAATTCTTTCTGTAGACGCTCAAATATTATCTTGTCAGAATCCCTATTAACCCAGTAATATTAAAAAAATTGTTAATATGTCTCTACGGCATATAACAATTAATATATAATCGACATTCTGAAACAATAATCTTCAATTTAGGCATCCATATAACAGATTAAGATATTCATCAAGGCAAAGAGAAGAAAATCAAACACCTTAAAACAAGCAGGTCAACCTTGATTGTGTATAAAGCAGTTTCAAAAATATGTTAGAAATTGGATATAAGCATGCCCAGTAATGTGGAATTTCATCATATGGCAATATCACATTGCAGGAAAAGCTGACTTTGTGAGCTGACCTATGACCTGCCTTCTGTGATGTAAAAAGAATGGCAGCCTAGTACATTAGGTTCCACAATTATATGGTTTGGGAGGACCAAAAGTAGTGTATTAGTTCCATAAGTGGAGAGACTGTATCTACGACTACAACCCGTGACCACCAGATTTCAAGAAAGAGAGAAAGATACAAAGTGGGCAGATGAGATATCCTCAAAATTCAGAAAAATAAGTAAATAATAAAGTAAATATAGCATATGAGAGACAGCAAAGGAAGTGGAACACCCCTTGCAATTTTAAAAAAACACCACAATAACTAACATATTTTCCCTATTCGTTCGTTTTCGTGTTTCATTTTCAAAAAAAATAAGATAATGAAACAAAGAAGAATGGAGAAACTTCATTGATAGTAGTATCCCTTTACACTAAGTCAGACTTTATTTTGAATTCAGGAATTCAACTCCATTTACTGAATTCTCTCTTATTCGAGTCCCATCAAAGACAAGCTTCATTGATGCAAAAAATCAAAAATGAATTTAATGTAACATGTGAAATCGAATAGTTTCTTCAATGAATACTTTAAATATATTTTCTAACCAGCTAATCCCCGCCCACTCCACATGTAGACAAGAAAAGTCAAAATAGGCAGGGACAAGTTTCTATGATTCTATACATAATAGTTTTCAGTTCAATTACCTGCACATAGATCACTTTTAAGATACAGATAACTAAGGAAATAAACTCTATGCTTCATTAAAGACTTTTTACCTAGAGACGCGCTCTGCCAAATCTCCATGTCTTTTAAGCAAACTTCCAACTGTCATTAAAATAATAGAATCACTTCTTCAATATTATCTAGAAAATTGAAGAAACTCTGATGAGATAATAGACTTACATCTGGCCCGTGTAATCTCCAACCGACTATCATCATCATGCATAAAACTCTGAGAAAAAGCTAATACAAATATCAATATGGTTTCAGCAAAGAAAATAAGAAAACATATCAATAGAGAAATATGAAACTTGCATAAACTCTCAAAATCCGTTTTCATAGAGGATGATGACTGTTGTGAGAAATTCAAGAAAAGAAATAAAGAAATACTCTTTTACATATTCATCCAATCCAAATCAGCACTTATGAAAGTGAGAACCCTTACCACTTCCCCCATTACTGCATACGGCCGTCCAGCATACTGTTCAAAATGCTGCATCATTCCACAATCATCAGTTCAGAGTGAGAGAGAGATAAGTGATAATAATAACAATAAACCAGAAGATAAGCACAACAGAAGAAACAATTAACCCATCAGCACCAAAAGCATGAACACAGTTGTTAATGGTGCATAAAGAATAAAGCATCAATTTGATCTCTAAACTATCATTTTTTCTCGTATTTATTATACTAAACAGCCCTTAACTATTTTTAATCCATCTAATCCTTGAACTATCATTCGCCCTCCTATATTTAAAGCAACTGAGGAACTAACTTGATAGAATAAGAATGATAATTTAGTGACTATATCGAAGGTTGACTCATGCATAAAATAGAAAAATAAAGTAACAGCTACAATTTACAAGAAACTAATTCTAAGAAAAATCTCAGGCTTGATAACTTGGTAATAATAAATTTCAAGCAATCAAACAGCTTCATATCAGAAAACCATCATAAATCAACAGCCTCGTCATTGAGTTATTATTATGAATTAAACAGCGTATATAAATATCTTAGAAAAAATAAGATAAATGATGTTGTAGAATTTGAAGTGGTAGTGAAATTAATAGGAATTAGGTCTTTATTGTTGAAGTGATAATTGCAATTTGGCAATATGTCACCAGAGTTGAACTCGGGTGCATATAACAAGAAAGGAAAAGGAAAAGGAAAGAGTGAGAGTGAGAAGAGAAAAACCTTGCGAGAGGAGAAATCGGCGGAGAAGGGGTTTTTTCTGAGCCTCTTTCTGATAGATTCTTCTTCCACGTCGCTCTCCATTTTAATTAAATCACCTCAACCTACTTACTACACAACCAGTTATGGTATACTGTCTTCCAATCCCCCAACCGTGTGTGTGTAACTCATCATTCTATTTGTGCGACTGTTCGCGCGGACCAACCCACCACCCCTGGGCCTGCTACGTACTGGGCTCGTTCATATGGCCCGCTTACTAAATTATGATTCGTGGGACACATGAATTTTATCAATAAAAGAGAATATTTGAATCATTATAGTTGAGGAAACACCTATTATCGAATGTTTCACATTATACTTTTAAAAACTCATCATTAAAAAGTCATCATTACATGTTTTTTGTAATAAAATCATTTTTTTTAATTAATAATTCTTACTTTTGAAAATCTTCATCTATTTGTTTCAACTTTAAAAAAATGAGAATTCAAAAAATATTTTAAAAATTATTTCAAATGAAAATTCATTTGAATTTTTAAATGACTTACAAAAGTACATTTGAGAAACATAGAATGCATAATTGTATGTAGAGGGTTCCTCATCACCTCACGTGTTTGCACACCCGCCCTCAAATACTAAGAACTGGTTGTTTACTTTATTCAATTTTATACTACCAAAAACTAAAATAAAATAAAATAAAAACCGAAAAATGAACAATTTCTGCCATGCACAATTGCACATGATGGTTCAATGTGTGAAATGTCTTCAATAGTTCATGGTGCACCATAAATTTAAATTGTTAGATTGATTTGCACCTCATTATAATACATTGCACTCTCCACATTGTATCTTCTCCGTCCAATGCAGCTTACGCTATCAAATAGACGCAATCATTAAACAATGCAAAAACAACTAGCAAGGACACAAGATGGGATTTATTGCACCAGCAGCTTAACAAGAAGTTTCAATCTATCAAGCTAGTGGCTTGTATTATTTGATAATAATGGGTATGAAGATATTGACTATGTACAAAAGACCAATAAGAAGAGGTGAAGAGAAACTGTTTTTGTACAAAAGAGAAAATCAAAATGAACAGAAAGAGGAGGTAGAAAGAAATGAGTCTACACTCTCCGTTGTCTGGCCTAGTGGGATGAGGATGAACTTGACGGTGTCACCGATGCTTTGCAAATAGGGCACCAGTTCTTTAGCCGTAGCCACTGCTGTATGCACACCAAATGATACTTGTGCTCACATTGTAGACTCCCTAATTCATCTGCCACCACATATTCCTCCTACAAATAAAATCAACTTATCTAAATCAGATCCAGTAACAATAACTTCAAAATCGCATACCAGTATGAGAGACCTAGATTCTTTCTATTCATGCAACGGATAAAAACATGTGTCTGTTAGGATTGGGAGTTTGTTTGAGAGAGCTTATAGAAAGAGCTTACGACATGACTATAAGTTGTTTTCAACTTATTTTCATAGCATATCCATGATAGCTTATGTAAACAATTTATAGCTTATATGAAAATAATTTGACTTTATTTTAATTTTTGTTACAGAAATAGCTTATACATAAGCATTTATATGATAGTGTTTGTGTTATAAGCATATAAATATATCCAAACAGAGCAATGCTTATGAAGTCTATAACAATGCAACACATTTACTAGCTTTGGTTAAACCGTGGGCAGAAGACCCTTTGCTTTACTACAATCAGATACCAACTGATCATGATGATGTTTAATAACACCCCAACTGCTGTGAAGAAATTATGATGATGCAAAGATCTTAATACGAGAATTGAGAAGAAAAATACCTGGCAGATGCTGCATTTGATATCATCCTTATTCTCATTGCAACTCTTAGCTGCATTGTTTGAGGGTGAGGATTGATAGAAACTTCTCTTTAGGCATTCTGATAGAGCTTCCTCTGTTACAGCTGTGCTCACAGTGCCCATCCTCTCTTCCAGAGCCAGTAGTTCCTATAATTCATGGAAAGTTTACGAGGTAAGAATCACAAAAACCTTTAAAAATATAAATTATCACAAAATAACCACATGCAGTATCAGGGATAATGAATCCTTCTTAAAGCAATGTCCTGCAAGTAAAGCTAAATTTCAACTTTCTTCCCTAGAAATTGAAATATTGTTTACTGCCAATAAGCAGCATTTACCATAAGGTTATAATCCCCGCATTTGCTTTAGTTACATACATTTTCAAAAATATTTTCATCTAAACCTGCCGTAATCACAAAACCTCCAAATAACAGTACATATTGCCAGAAAGAGAACTGTGAAATTGAGCACACAACAACAAAATGAATAGTAGCACCTTGCGACATTAACAAACCTCATAAGACATATTATCAATGTCCAACCGCATGTCTCTGTGCTGGTCATAGAAGTTTAGTCCAGTAAGGAACAAGTTGGACTCCAACATAAGAATTTGCTGTTAAGACACAACAAATGCATCAAATAACTGACAGATTAAGTCAAGCAAATTTTCAATCAAGAAATACCTCATGACATAACTGAATAATTAAGTCAAGCAAATTTTCAATCAAGAAATACCTCATGTGTAAGCTCAACATCTTGTTCAATCCTCTCAAGTGCCAACAATACCTGAATACAATTTAGAAAACAGTAACTTAGTCATAAACGTTCACATTAATGACCACGGTAACAAATAAGATGTAATTCCTATGTTTAAGTGAAAACCACCTCGGCAATACCATCCATGTTGTAGCGTCGTCGAAAGCCGTCCCGATTTATTAGAGAATGAGTAAGGCCATATTCAACAGGAGACCCCGGCATAACACCATATAACTCCTCACTGCTAGTACCAGCTCCACTGTAAGAGCTTGGACTTGAAGGAGTCTCTAGAGAAGCATGATGTTGCACACCAGGAGCATTAAGATTGCCAGAATGAGAAAAAGAAGGTATCATAATAAGGGACTGATTAGGTGCTACAGGATTAGCATTTCCTTGGCCAGAAAGTCTTCCCCTAGCATGGCCACCAATTGATCTCCGTGTTCTAACAGACACTAAATTGCTGTCGGGTCTGTCCCTGTGAGGGTTATTTCTAGATATTCTTGAATCGGAGATAGATATGCCGTTTCTCGAAACAGAATTCCGTCCTTCTACCGAGGGCCCGTTAATTTTTTTCCCTCTAGCTGTAGAACTACTTTCCCCATCGCAATTTCTCTTTTTTATAGCATCCTTCCTTCTGTTGAGGGTTGAATCTGATGGTGTACAACCGGCAGGGATAACATCAGAGATGGAGTTGCATCTTAGGTTCCTTAACCCATACCTACTGGTACCAGCACGTGTCCCTGGACCAGTACTTTGAATTTCTTGACTACGTAGTCCAGGTTTAGGATGAAAATTCCTCTTAGATCTTGTATTAGATGCTAAACTAGAACTCCCTACTTCCATCAGTGTGACATTACCGGACTCGGAGTTTTCTCCTTCAGCTTGAAGCCCCCTCTTATTTTTTTCAGGTGGAGGTACTAGCTTCGAAACTTCTGGTTCATCTTGTACACTACTAGTTTCAGATGAATCTGTCTCTATCTGAGATTGTAATGTTTTCTGAGGCTTTTTAAGGGGTTTTCTTGGGTTACTACTCCCAGAGAAAGTTTTAGAGGAGCTTCCAATTGTTTCCTTGCCAGTTGAAGAGTACCTAAATGAAGGCCTCAAAGATTTACCCTTTTCAGAAGAACCGATTTGAGCACCTTTAGGAGAGTTGACTCTGCTGCTGCAACCAAGCCGGCTACATACTTGACCATTTCTATCTCTAGTATTGGCAGTATCTTTAAACATGTTTCCCATACCCTTTTTAGGGACTACCACCCCATCAGTGGCTCTTTTACCAGAATATTCATCCATCAATCTTCAACAGTTTATTCCCTTCAAATCTGAAACACAATGGCACGATGTAGATGATCAAAAACTCATACAAGCTACATGATTGTCAGAAGCAATGAAGCATTATATTCATATGTACTAAGACAAAAAAAATTAACACATTTCTTCATAGCAATGACTATATGCAGAACTCAAGCTCAAAAATGAAGACTACACAGGCATTTCTGGGTTTGCATACCATCAAGTATGAGAATTTTCTCACTTCATATGATATATCTAGAAAATGTTACAAACTTGGTTACATATCACATCTAGAATTAATCACATTAGTATGTTCTTTGTAATCTCCAGTAATTAATTTTATGCACAGAAAGACAACAAATTATGACAAATTTGTACTTTTTAATAAATGGAGTAGACCAACATATTTTATTGACATCATCCACAACAATTTGGACAAAGCTCTTAAAAGAAACATACATAATTTCTGAAATTCAACTGAAAGAGGACAAAACTATACTTGTCATAAGATAAAATGGGTCATAAATAAGACATCTATCATTGTTAACACACTTAAATTGAATCAAGGAGACAAAGCAGACTATCACAGCGAGTATTTAGAAATTCCTTAGACAATAAATTCAATCTAAACAAAACAAAGTTGTAACAATTAACCATTAAGTAGATTCATAAGTCCGACGCCAAATTTGTGATTTGAGGGTTTTATCTATCACAATAATATTATAATAATTCACTGAGAAAATTGTGTTAATAACTTAGATTTTGCATGCTCAATATACATCCTTATAAAATTTGAACTACATCAAAAGTTTGAAAACGGCCAGAATTCACATAATAAAAATAATCAAACCACATGGTCAGGATTCCCAGAAAAACAGCAACATAGACAAGCATTCATTCAAAATTACAAAACAGCAATAATGAAACCACACCTCACATGAATTATTTATTTCTTGTTATATATATATTACTATCTCTCAATAGATAATCATATCTGTAAGTAATGAAGTAATAAAAAAAACAGCAATGATGAAACCACACCTCACTTGAATTATTTATTTCTTGTTAAATTGCTTTGGTTTGTTATTTTGCTTGATTATTATAAGAAATAATTTTGTAACTTTTTCAACAAGCAAACAAGATATCACCTGAAATTACAATTGAGGCATATATTTGGTCGCCTAAAATGTGTGTTTATTTTACTTGTTAATAAGCAGGTAAGAGACTTTTAAAGTGAACAATGAAGTACATTTCTAGAAACAATGAAAATGTCAAAAAAGTATTTTCATTATGTCCGAAAATGCATCCTCATTAAACCAACATTTCCTCATATCTCCATACCAATGGATTACTTCACGAGTCCCTCTCATCAAGGTACAAATTTTAGAAAATGGAAACACTGTTTTCACAAAGTAAACAGCCCCTAAGCTTGCTCCGCCATGTCTACCGATATTTACATAATGACATAGAATGAAGGCTCTCCAACATGTACACTTTCTTTTTATGTTTTGACTCAAAGTGAACCAGCATGGCATAAATCATATGTATAAGGATGATACACCTTGAGCTTAATTACATGATGACATGAAAACTTGCACACAAAACTTTCAGCCAAAACAATTAAAAAAGAAGAAAGTGAAACAGAAAATCACAAACCAATACATGATCATATGATGAAGATGAAAACCAAGGGCCGTAAACCATGGTCATACAAACTACAAAGCAACATTTTTTATTCCAAAACAGAGAAACCCATTAACTCAAAACCAATAAATTTTGGATTTTTAGAGTGAAATAACAATAAGTGAATTAGAAAAGAAGAAGAAGAGTAACCACATAGCCATGATTGATTTTTAGAAAAAGTGGGAGGTCGCTTCATTTTTCAAAGGACGAAGCTTTACATCAAATATTCTCCACACAATCACAAAGACTTCCTCTCCGTTATTTCAGCGCTCAAATTAAGCTCAACACTAACCATACTCAAAAAAAAAAATCAAAATACAAAAATTATTAAATAAATAAATAAATAGAAACCACAATTTCTAAAATTCTACCAAACCTATTCCTAACATAACCAAAACACTTCCCTCTATTAGTTTCATCAAAAACCGAAATTTACTTCATCGTATAAAAATATAACAAAAATTAAAATTCAATTGAGATGGTCTTCATAAAATTGTTTTTTTATTTTATTTTATTTTATTACTATTATCATATTAGATATAGAGATGAACGTGGGCAACGCTGAGAAAATTGATAAATAAACCAATTCAATCGTCGATTATTTTCAATTAAAGTCAATAGAAAAAGAAAGTTAGAAAAATAGTGTGGGGGAGTTAGAATTTGAATAGAATAAGTTTAGCAGAGAAATTTGAATTTCTTAGCTACCTTTTTTCGCTGGTATGATTCTTTCTCTTCTTCTTCTTGTTGTTCTCCGTTTGAAAGTTTAGAAGAGAGAGAAGAAAATTGCATAGAAAGTTTTTAAGAGAGAGAAGCAAAGTTTTAGAAGCAATAAACAACGAATGAAGAAGGTGTTTTTAACTTAAATATTTATTTAATTTAACAAATAAAAAATAAAACATTTTTTTATTTTAATTTTGTTAAGGAAGATGAACTAAAAAATTAGTTACCGAAAAAGAAGATGAACAAAATAAACGAAAAGGGTTATAGTGGCGCCGTCCTAATTGAAAAGCGAAGGGAATGAGATCTGAACCGTTGATTGGGAGAGTTTGGAGGGTTTGGATTGAGTGTGACGTCACAGAACCTTGTTTATGAGTTTAACAACGTGGTTGGTTCATTCAGCCGGCACACGAAAGGAATGGCAGATTATGAATGAATCTCATAAATAATTAGCAAAACTAATGAAGCGTATTAATTACTTATTTTTGTTAGGAATTTATAAAAATAATTAACTAACATTCATTACTTAAAAATGTAATTAATAAGTGATTACGATCATTTATTATCACTTGATATGTCCACCTTCATCATTAATGGTAAATCAATCGCTTGCATTTATAAGTAATTAATAAGTAACTTATAGTTTTTTAATGAATTAAAATTGTAAATGCATTTTTTAATATTTTTTTATTATATGGAATAAATATGTTAACAGAAAATTTTAAAATTAAATAAACTAAGACATATTTAAATGTCAAAATAATTAATATAATAGATATTTTGATATGTTTTTAATTTTGATATACTTAAATACTATTATAATAATATCTTATACATGTAAAAATCAAAATACTACTTTAGTCGTTTGGTTTCAAAAAATACATATACCTAATGAGGCGTGTTATTCAGATATAATAATAATAGGGCATAAAATATAATATGATGTGTGGTGTTTGAAAAGATAGAGAGAAAAAAAAAATCTTAATTTAACATGGATAACTCAATTTTGATGAAATAATTTT
>JBBPBT010000685.1:15520644-15531811 GCA_037974875.1 Cicer bijugum
TTCACAGCCACATATCTCTATCTTTTAGTGTAAATACAATCACACAATTTTAAAAATATCTAAATCCCTTAACCTAACGTTTAGATGGATACTATTGTGTCCGTTTATCCATTTTTTCTAATATGTTAAAGTATATTTTTATATGTTGAATTTTTATATAAATTTGTTTAATTGTATGTAATAAGCCAATCTAATACATACATAAATATTAAATTATTTATTAAATGATAGAATGAGATATAAATCAAATAATCTTATATGGTTAAAAAATAGAAGAATATTTCATATATTTTATGTTATAAAAGAACATCATTAAAATCAAATGAGAAATGTCATTGTAGAACTCAAATATTTATGATGATGTATGAGACGAAGTGTTGGCGGTAAAATATCAACACAAAAATAAAACAAGTGTAATAAAGATAATTATATTGTGTTGGATGCGTGTGAAAAGATTAGTCGAAATAATATTAAAAATAACAATATTAAAAAAGAAAGAATGAAGGTACCACTTATAAACTCGATTTAAATAATTTGAATATTTAAAAAAGAGACTAGTAAAATTTACAATTAAACTAGTAATTGAAACTAATAATAATTAAATTGATAGAGTGAGAGAGAACTAGAAAATCGATAAAAGAAACTATTCATTAAAAAGACATGAATATTAGTAAACTGAAAAAAGATATTATGGGACAAAATGTCATGACTTAGTGGCATACAAGCTCAATTATTAGATTGAATTTTAAATACTATTTAAAGTAAAGAAATAGTGATATTATTAAATTAAATATTACATCTTACACTTAAATTCAAAATTTTATATTTGTTTATAAATTTTTAGTAATAATTAGTATATTGTCTCTAGATAAAAAAAATCTCGACATTGTTGTTATTGTTTGGAATGCTCTTTTTAGTTCAAAATCCAAATTAACATTACACAAAAATGACTTTCCTTTTTTGTGTTGCGTTGACTTATAAAAGAAAAGGTCAACCTGTCCAATCCACATGTTCCGGTTATTCACATATTTTTCTTTACACAAAACAATTTATTGTTTTTTTTTACTTAAAACAATTTATTGGTTTAATTTAATGGCATGCGATGCAAACACCCTCACCACTTTTTTTGTTTTTGCGTAATTCTCGCTTCATTTTTGATATTATTAAACTTCCCAAAAACCTTTATCTGATTCTTATCTTCCAGCTAATGTTTTCTTTTCTTTTTATCTCTTTCTTTTATTTCTCTCATATATTAATCCCATGTTTCAAAGCAATTTCATATGATTTGTGCCCACAAATTCACTCTTCCACAAACTTTATTTTGACAAGGTACGTTTTTTTTCTCTGATTTGGTTGTTGTGAATTCACTCTTCCTTTTTATTTTTTGGTTGCTTGTTTTGATATTGGGTTGAATTTTCATAGTTTGTTTTCAGTTTTGCTTGCTTTACATAATATCGAAAAGAAGTGTGTAATGCAAATCAATGTGTAACATGTTCATTAGTTGCTTTTTTTCTTCTTCTCCTTTTTGCATATATAAAGTAACGTGATTTTTGTTAAAAGTGTCCACACAATATTCTCAATTGATCAACAATCATTTGGCTTATACTTTATTATCTTCGGGATTTTTTATTGAAGAGAAATACTATTTGATAACAAAAAATAATATGTGAAAAGAGGGATGATATAAAAGAGAGAGAAAAGCTGGAAAAAGAAAAAACGTGACATTCTTTAGGGCCAGCCCAAAGAAAAAGCTGGGCAAGCCCTTGCTATATTAACTCACTAACCAACTCATATGAGACATATTATTCCGTACACTATATTATATTATGTTATATTTATTAATATTTTATTGTTTTATATTGTTAATTTAGATATTATGAATTTATTTATAAATATTTTATTTTGACAACTTAAAATTTATATTGTTCTCATTCAATATATTTTATTAATTTAAATTAATAAATATTACTTTTTTTAATAAATAAAAATTTTGTTAGAATCAATGTGGGAATACCTTACTTGAGATATAAATTATACCCAATTTAAGGAATTAGTCTTTACACCTGTATATGAAGAATACCTTATCTACATAAAAAAATGTCTAATTTTTTATAAGCAAAAGGAACTTGTCTATAATAATTTGGAAAAAAAAACATATAATTGAAGTACTATAATAGAACGTCTATTATTTTTTTTAAAGTTAATTGAGCAAAGACATTCATTTTCCCTTTATGAATGTTGGGCTGGCCCATCCAAAAGATTTGTATTTACACCCCACATTTATCCTTTCGTCTTTTATTTTCCCTCACACCTCACTTTCCATTTTTGATGTTTACATGGGATTAATTGATATACACATTTTTATGCTATCAATCTATTATAATTATTAGATTATCAATTATATTTTACTTCTGTCATAATTATTTCTAAAAATTGTATTTATAAATAATTATGACGTATTGATATTATAAAAAAAAATTACATTGACAATACATAACAATTAAACTTTTTTTAAATTTATTATAAACTCAAATTTTATGATACACCATTAAACTTAAAATGTGATTTAGTAAAATCAAAATATAAACCATGATTTTAATTTTTGTGTAACAAACATGATGTTCTATATATGTATAGCTACTACACTGCTTTGACTGAATCAGATTTTCAAAATTTCTTCTTAGTACAACTACTGCCTAATTGTCCAAGTGTTAACTATTTATTAATTTTTTAATTTAGTGTAAGTCTAGTATTCTAGCTAGCACATTAAAAATTGTCAACTCATTTCATTATAATCTTGATTAATGGACAGACATACTCAACATTAATTTTTTTTAAATGCAGGTAATATTCAATAAATAAATAAACTACTAGCTGATCAGACACCAAAATAACATAGATGGCAACAAAAACAAAAGATAGTACTAGTGTTGTGGGGAATAAGGAGAAGAAAACCACATCATCAAATGCTCCAAAAAGGACCACAAGACCATCCACAACAAGTTCTGTAGAGAGTTCTACCACTCAATCATCAGAAAAACATGTCCCAAATTATCTCAAACCAACATTTAGCTCACAACCAAGGTCACAATCCTTCAAGCTTCCAAGAAATGATGCCTCAAACAAGCCTTATCTAAATAGAAGAAGATCTTTTGATAAACCACAATCACTTTCAAGGGTACCAAAACAAACACCAGTAGCTTCTCCTTCAAGACAACAGAAACCACTTCTTAGAAACATTATTCCTTCTTCAAAATCCATTTCAAAGACTTATCCGAAAGACGGTGTTAAAAAGAAGACTTCTTCTTCTGTTAACACAAAGAATGTTGCTACTACAAAGAGTACTAATAATGAAGAAACAACGGTAGCAATTAATGTAGTTGAAAATGAGCCGGAAGTTAAAGAAGCTATTATAAATGAAGAGAATGTTGAAGAAAAAGTTGAGAATGTAGCTGAGATTATTCCACCGCAAGTTGAAAATGATCAAGTTGAAGTTGAACAGAATAATGGGCAGGATCAAAGTCTCGAACACATTGAATCTCATGATAGTGAGCAGGTGAAGGAGGAAATTCCTATAGTGTTAGAAGAAGAAGAAGAAGAAGAAGAAAAACAAGATCAAACCAAAGAAGAGAATACAACAAATTGCAAAGAGGAATGTGATACAAAAGAAATAAATCATTCAACAAATGAAGAAGAAGTTGAAGTGAAAGAAGAAAACGAAGAAGAGTTGGAGAAGGAAGAAGTTGAAGGAGGAAAATGTGAAGAGCAAAATGAACAAGTGGAGAGTGAAGTTAAAGAAGAAGAAGTTGAAGGAGGAAAATGTGAAGAGCAAAATGAACAAGTGGAGAGTGAAGTTAAAGAAGAAGAAGAAGAAGAACGAGAAGAAGAAAAGAAAATGGATTCTTCATCAAAGGAAAATGAAGATGAAAGTTGTGTGGTGCAAGGAAAGAAAGAGTCTCAAATATCAAATGATGTTATTCAAGAAACTGCTAGCAAGCTATCAGAAGAAAGAAAGAATAAGGTTAGACAATTGGCTGGTGCATTTCAAACTGTCATTGATCATCAAACCAAATGAAAATGCAAAATATTTTGCATTTGGTTTCATGTGAGAAGCGGTGATGATGACATAAATTGGCTTCAAACATTTGATGATGTTCTTAGCTAGATGCGTACATAAACATGTGTACTTGTAATTAATACCATTGTAAAATTAAGCTATTTTCAGCTTTTGTAATTATATATGTACAATGATAATTACATTTTCTTTTGTTATTTATTTATTATACTATTGTAAGGTGAAAGATGGAGTATATTTGAACCCATATAAATTCATCATGGATTATAAAAGTGATTACCTTATATGCCTACCAAATATTGAAGTGCATTTCTTATGGATAGTGTTAGATAACTTTTTCATTCTCTTGTATATATAATTACTGAAACTCTATCATTCTATGCTATTGTTTATTTGCTTATCAAATTCTCATGGATTTCTTTTCTTCTTCCTCTTCTTTCATTGTTGACATGGTACCAAATAGCTTTGTTTGATTTTGAGATCTACTATAAAGTGATTTATTGTATGATTCATTTTGTGACTAGTATCGATTTGCTTTCTCCATTTCCGATCTGATTATGCCTCTTTGTTTCCGACGCAAATCTACTATTATGTTTCTAGCGTGGTTCTTGTTTTTTTTTTTTTTTTTTTTTTTTCTTCTGGTATGGTTATGCTCTTTTGTTTCTGGCACAATTTTATTTGGTTCTTGGTTGACTCTACTATTAACATATTATCCCTAATTTATTTATCTCAAGGATTGTGTTTGTTGAATTTTTCTGTCATTATTTGTTATGTGCTAAGGATGATTCTTTGCAAACTTTTAGTATCCACCTTAATGGACAAAATTACTCGTATAAGAGTTAAGTGATGAAAAAAATTGATTGGAAAAGAAGATATGTAATGTTATGCTAATGGAACTTATTTTAAGCCTAAAAGGAATTAAGCTAAATATGCAAAAGATTTAAAAACATAGAATGTTAGTAATTCAAAAATCATTACTTGGATTAACAATTTTGTTGAGATGTCTATAAGTGTGCAACTAGCAAAATATTATTACGCTAAAGAGATTTGGGATCACTTGAAACATTTGTATGTTAAGTCTAACTTGCAAAAATCTATCGCATAACAATATGATCATTCATGAATTTTATTTGGCATTGACTAATTTGTGGGATCAATTGGCTCTTATGTTGTCAAAGCGTACATTGATCAAAGAGAGGAACAACGTCTGATTTGATTTCTGATGACTCGTCGTGATGATTTTGAGGGCCTTCATGGGGGTATTTTGCATCGTTCCCCTCTTCCTAATGTTGAATTAGTAGTTGGTGAATTGTTGACATAAGAAATCAGACTTAACACCTAATATGTTGTGTCAGATAAGAGAATTCTCTCAATTTTTCTATATGTTTTTTATGCTCTTGTTCAAAAAGGAAAATCTTATGGGAGAATTGTATTAGGTAATGATGAATGTGTTTTTTGCAAAAACAAATGTCATTGGAAAATACATTGTCCAAAATTGGAGATAGCCCATATGAAGAATTTTAGAATGTTGTTACTTCTGCTCCTTCAACCATTGACTCTAGTTATGGTTCTATATACTCATATGTTTCTCAAATATCTGATATTGTAGAACAGCTGTAAAAAAATTGTCACTCAATCACATGTCATGTCTGCCTCCTCTACTAAATGTTTGAACTCCTCTAGTCTATCGTATATATCTCATTTTATATGGATTCTTGATTATGAAACATCTCACTATTTGATATATGATGATAAATCTTTTGTAGCTGTAAATCTTGTCTTATCTGTGTCGATTATGACTGTTGATGATATTTTTATGGCATTAGCCAGCATTGGTTATGTCTCTACATTGAACTTATCTTTTTTTTTTATATTTATTATATTCTTAATCTCACTATGAATCCTACTTCTATCAGTAAAATATATAATTTTAATTATTCACTTATATTTTTTTTCCACTTGTTAGACATATATAGAGTTTATGTTTTTGATGTATCTCCGTATCCCATATACAACTTTAACACTTTAAATAAGACACATAATTTAATAAGACTCGATAAATTTGGACCAATAAAACAAAATCCATCGAAATATACATTAAAGAGTATATATATTCTTAGAGGAAGAAAGGGGTGGACAGTGGCGATCCAATGTGAGAGCATTCACATTAATTCACATTCACATCTGTCCATGTCATTATTATGGAGATGACAACAACCCACGGCTTTTTCCATACTACACACTAAATATATAGGCAGAAACAAACACACGCGTCTATTTCAACTATAATAACCCATCAATTCAAATGTGAATGAATATGAACAAACCAAATTTAATTATAGACTACAAATCTAATCTTTTATCTAAAAACCCCACCATATTCATATTTGCGGCCACAAAGTAATCACACTTGCAAATACGGTACACTCCCCCATCCCTCGGGATCCTTCCCCCTAACACCATAACTAACTAATCAAATATTCAACAATCATCAACTCTACAAAAATAATATTAGTGAGTCATTCATTACTTTAGACAAAGAATATAGATATGTGAGTGATAAGGAGATATTTGGTTTAATCTCCTCTTAATTATTATCAATTATTTAATGCTTCCAAAAGAATTATTCATTTAAAAAATAAATAAAAATATTTTTTCTATCCTATCATAATTAATTTGACCATTTCACGTGTGTATATATATATATAATTTGATTTTTTTTCAATGGATGTTTATAATTAAAAAAAGAGAAAGTAAAAATTATTTTCCTGTAGCATTTGATTATTTTATATAGTTTAAAAAAATATGGTAAATAAATAATAATATGTTATTTGAAGAATATGTAGAATAGTGATTATATATTACAATTAGAGAAAATAAAAAAATTAATATCTGACATTTTTTAATAGATTTTTTTCACTTGTGAACTGTGTTTTCATGGGACAAAGTATACTAAGAAAACCATACCATATTTATGGGCAGAAAAGTGAAGTAAGTGTTGTACTAGTTTGTTTTATTCGTTGAATTAATAATTCTCATAATTAAATCAAATGAGATATAAAAATGAAATTCTGTATAGTACAACTCTTAAAAATATGTATATGATAAATAAATTAATAATAAAAAAGAAAAGCTAGTAATTCAATAAAGAGCATTAATGCTCTATATATCTGTACTAGAAAAGTCAAAGTAAAAATATTTGATTTAAGTTAAAAATGTTGATTTATTTAATTAATGTTTAAATTAAATACATTAATAGTTTTACTTATAAATAAAAATTTAAAAAAAGTATAAAATTTATAACTAATAAGCATGGAATCCAAAAAAGTCCATCTGGGTGGTTCATTTTGTAGACAATGAATGACACTTTAGTGTTGGCAATCAACGCAACTCTCATTTAATTTGATTCTTTAATCTCATATAAACCATCCACTTCAAAAGATAACTAATCAAATCATTGAACCCTACTCTTCTCTCCTTTCTCGAAAAAAGCATCCCAAATTCATCGTCACCAACCGAAAATTAAGACGAACAAAGCCAACAAACAACCTTAACATCTGGTAATCTCAACACTGCCTATATTGTCTCTTTGTTCAATTACGTCACACCTCCTCACTATAATGTTTTTTTCTTCTCTTTTTGTTATGTAAACTAATAAACCGTGAAACCCAACAATATCGTGGGTGAAAATGAACACTTAAAAGAGTTATTTTCTTTCCTTTTATTTATTTGTTTAATAAAAGTGTCTTTATTGATACATATTCTGAGCAAATATTTATATTCTTTGATGTCTCTAAATTCCAACCACCATCAAATATTTTAGTAATCACTTCAACTTTTTGGCACCTTTTAAAGCCTCTTCTCCCACTTTCACTTTTCCCCCCATAAATCCGGTGTCGTTTCATACGAAGGTCACTTTCATTCCTTCCTTTAAATACACACACCAATTGAATTGTGAACAAAATTAAGAAAATGACGATCTTGGAAGAAAAAAGATACAACACAGAGCACGAAGAGTTAATTCCACAATTACCAAACGAAATAGCAGAAATATGTCTTCTTCACGTTCCTTACCCATATCACTGTCTAGTACGCTCTGTTTCTTCTTCGTGGAACAGAGCAATAACAAATCCATCTTTTTTACTCTCCAAGAGAAGCTTTTCGCGCCCAAACATCTTCGTCTCTGCCTTTCACACACTAACCGCCAAAATCCAATGGCAATCGCTCGATCCTTCTACTGGTCGTTGGTTCCTTCTTCCTCCTGCGCCTCTTCCAAACGACAAAATGGCGTGCGTTTCATTGCCACGTCAGGGAAAAATCTTCCTCATCAAAGGTAAAATCTTCCTCGATTTAGAATGTGAAATTGACCTAAAATTTATGTGAAATAAACTAATTTTCTGAGTTTACTTACGTAGAAACGGAGTCTACACTGGTTTACAACAGCGCCATTAACAGGTGGTTGCCGGCGTCTGATATGATATCCGGGAATTCATTATTCGCGGCAGATGAAGTAAGCGGAGGAATCGTGACCGTTGGGAAAAGCGGGACGAATATCTACGATTCAGAAAGTGACACGTGGAGGAGAGGCGCGAAATTCACAGGGGAATTGGAGAGGTATGAAACGGTAGTCGCGGGAGGGAAGATGTACGTAACGGAAGGGTGGTCGTGGCCGTTTGTTGTTCGGCCTAAAGGAGGCGTGTACGATTTGGAGAGTGACACGTGGCGTGAGATGAGAAATGGGATGAGTGATGGTTGGATAGGGGTGAGTGTTGGTGTGTGTGGGAGGGTGTTTGTTATACCTGAGTTGGATTTACCGGTGAGGGTTTATGATGAAGTGAATGACACGTGGCGGTGTGTGAGTGGTGATGGGTTCCCTAGAGATGTAATGAAGAAACCGTTTGTTGCGAAGGGTTTAGATGATCGAATCTATGTGGTGTCACATGGTTTGAATGTGGCTATTGGTACTGTGGTGGTTAACAATGAGTGTGGTACTGTGAACGTGACGTGGCAGGTTGTTGAGGCAACATTGCCTTTTCGCGAATTCTCACCTTCAACTTGTCAGGTGTTGTATGCTTGAACAACTACAAGAGTAACTGTATTGCACCCGTGGCCAGGGTGGACATTTTCTTTTTTTAAAATCGGATTATTCGAATATAGTTGTAAAATAGTTGATTATTATTAATAATAATTTCTTCTTTTTTATTTTTAAAAAAACCTCTATCGAATCCCCACATGTTTTCCCTATGCTATTTTTTTTTTTGGTAAAGGGTGAATGGAATTGGGACTTGATTTGTGGGTTGGCATTGTCTGATATAGAAGAATGCAAATAGAGGAGGATTCTAAGTACAGACATGAGTATGCGTTATTCGCTCTTTTATTCGGAGACCAATGCAGCTCCTTACTGGATTTCAAATTATGGCTTCAACCTTGTGTCATCGTGAAATACATGTTCTAAACACTATTTCTATATACTTTTTAAATAAATAATTCAAGGTTAGAAAACAAAATTAAAACAACCAATTCAGATATTCATTTCGTTTTTAACTTAATATATTGTTTCAATATGAACTACAGAATTTATGATATAATTTATCAAAGGCCAAAATTTAATATAATAGTAATAATTTTTTTTACGTTTGACTGATAAGTTTAAAAGTCTTTGTCTTAACCTCCTTTATTAAAAAAATGTCTATCATCAATATTTATTACTTGATACGGTTAATTTCTACTCTTATTTTTAGTTTCTTTAAAAAAAAAATTATAGTCAAAAAGAATTTGAAAGAACGATAAAATAGACTGAAAAAAAATATATTAAGAATACTTGAATTTCATTTGAAATTGTAGGGAAAATGCATTTCTTATTTTTGCTTTCATACACTTAATTTATTAGGTATATGAATAAAGATGTGAACAAGCAAATAATTTTTCTTCTATTTCAAAATGAAAATGATAAACATGTATTTCTCGTGTTCATATAATGTTAAAAGAGAGATGAGTGAGGTTATAACATAAATGCATTCATGTTATTTTGTCATATATAATAAGCAAGTAGACCTTTTTTTGACAGAATAAAAAGCAAGTACTATATTTGTATCTATCTTGCTTGTTTGAAGAGAAGCTCATATATATTCGATGAGTCTAACTAAAGTTAGTGAAGCAAGTAAGTTCATCTACTGGATTTTAGAGTGGCATTATTATCCAGAAAGAAAGAAAAAAAAATTTAACCTTTGATAATAGGAAGGAGGTTATTTTTAACCATTGAGGTTATTAGCCAATAATAGGAAAGAGAATAAAATAACCATTGAGGTTATTAGCAAAAAAATAGTAAAGAGAATAAATAACCTCAATAATAGGAAATAGGTAATTAAGAGGTTATTAGCCAAAAAATAATTATTTTATGCATTGATAAAAATAAAAATTCTTCTTCTTCGTAACGATAAAATACAAGGTAAAAGTAAAAAAAGATGATAACTTAGCACAGCAGAATTATTTTTCAATCGGTTTTTACGTGGAATTACTTGATCCAATTGTTGTTTTGGCTAGTAAAAAGCATCAATATCACATTTAGATTTGGTGGGAATAGGCAAGTAAGGGAGCTAGAGTTGGCACATTTCTTATATCTAATAGTTTTCATTTTATATCAATGGTATTTTTTGTTTTGCATTTTGTATTAGCGAACGTTTTTTATTTTTATTAGTGGATTTTTTTGTTGTCGATAAACATACAATAAAAAGAAGGAGGTTTTCGGGAGATTAAAAAAGAAAATGAGAATCAATTTACAGATATTTTAGTACATGATAATCAATGAATTATTTAATAGATATACAATCACTTAATATTTTTAGTAATAAATTAAATTTTAAACATTAATTAAATCATGATTTTCATTTATCATAACTATTAATTCTCACTATATAGATTTCTTATATATAATAGTAAACAGTTTTTATATTTTAAAATAAAAATAATTTGTTTTTTTTTGGTAAAATAAATATGATAAACATGTATTTCTCTTGTTATTGTTAGAAGATAGATGGGTGATTAACAAAAATACATTCATGATACTTTTATTTTATAATAAGCGAGTAGACT
>JBBPBT010000685.1:15531942-15542220 GCA_037974875.1 Cicer bijugum
TTAAATATTCATTATTATATATTTTAATATGATAAAAATCAATTTTTTTTAAATATTTATATTTCAATAAAAAATATAACTTTCCATTTTAATTTTTTTTTAAAATTTTATTATTTAAAAAAATATAAAAAATAGATGAAATATTTTAAATGTTATAAACTATTTAAACTAATTTGAAATTTGATTTTTTTTTTTAAATTCTTTTTTGAAAATGTTATATAAAAATTATTTTAATATTTTTTATTGAATCGAAATAAAAATAAGATAAATTTGTTTATAAAATAAAATTATTCATTTAATTTTTTATTTTTTTATAAATTTATTTATTAAATATTTTTATTAATTAAATTAATAATTATTCAATATTAAAAAATAAATAAACATATTATATTGTCGCATAAAAATAGTAGAAGGAAATTTCTAGATACGCGGTAGCTTTTGTTCGTGTATGACGACTTGGTCGTTACTCTAGCATCTTCTAGAACTATAACCTTTAATTTGTATTTCTTCTTCCACTTAATTCTCCAAGTTGCCTCAACAATCCTCTCCTCTCATCTTTTCCTTTCTCTTTTTTAGACGCTAGTTTTGATCATACAAACCCAGCACAGCTGTTTCACACAGTTAAATAGGCCAGACATATCAAGCTTCTAAAACCAACCTAGATAGTAGACAGAGACAACACAAGGACAAAACAAGGTAGAAGAGGAAGATGTGTTTAGTGTTTGTGTGTGGACAAGATGAAAGAGTGGTGTCAAGGCAGCCAGCACCTGGGTCGTGTCCTTATTGTGGAGGGATGATTCAGGCTGTGGACGTAGATAGCAACTGGAATTTCTGCTTCCTACCTTTGTACCATAAGACCAAGCGTAGGCACTATTGCACCATGTGTGCCAGAAAACTCTCGGTTCAAGGAAAAACCTGATCTTAGGTTAGAACCCTTTTCCACGTTTTCACGTTGTACAACGACATGTAAATAGATATTATACGATAAGAGTTTAACTAATAAGATTAGACCTACTAGGATATTTGTATCACTATTGTGCACTAAACATATTATATAAGTTTCAGATAGATTAAAGTAACATGCCTTCTTTTGAACAATTCATATTTCTATTGTAAACTGGTAATTTTTGGCATACCAAGTTCATCTGCTTGAAATTATTAGGACTTTAAAAAGAGTCAATCTAATCTATGTGATTGCCTCCTTTATAACTTAATAATAATCACCTGAAAAAATTTACAAATTGCAAAAGCCAAACATACACAAGGCAAATACATCCATTCACATAATTATATCAATTCGGGAAATACTAGATTCTAAAATTAAGATGCAAACTGGACTTTTTCTATCAAGACTTACATAATTATCTTGTTCAAGTTTGATCCCGACAGATGTGTCTTAAATACTCTTAGAGATTAATCACTACGGTTACCTAAAAAAAGTATACAAATTGACTTGTCCAAATACACATCAAGTCCGGAACCACAAGGTAGGATAGATGTTAAGATTTCTTCAAGACATACATCATGAGCCTCAAAATTAATTAAGGCAGACGGCCAACTGTCAAAAAAAATTGTCAGCTTTATATTGTTAATGTCTTCACACATGACCGGCTCAAATTGAAGCTGTTGAACATTTTAGGAGAAAAGACAGAGAATAACAAGTTCGAAACAGCCATAGCTCAGGAAGGAAAAAAAAAAGGTATCAAAATGAGATCACTTGCAGAGTTTCAACTTCTTAAAATACGAAGATATAATTGACTTAGGGTAAGGTTTTGTGGCAAGGCAAGTAGGTATGTTTTCAGGTTGCTCAATCCAAAGTTTGTGAATGATCCCACCAGATGTCAACTTCTCAGACAAGTTTTTGATCTGTGGTTCTCCCTTCACTTCAAGTGTGACCTAAAGTATAAGATCATTAGCCAGTTAATTCATAAATCAGATGCTATGCTGGAACAAACATGAATTAAAGCTATATAGCTCTTGAATTGAAACTACATTTGTGCACAACAGACACTATATCATAGAATTATACATAACTGGATAAATTAAAACATCAATGCTGATGTCAAATGGCACAATGCCTAGCAACAGCAGAAAGTCACAAATGTTGGGCAGATACATTAACTGCCTACTGAACATAAAAATGTTGAAGAATGAAACGTGAACTCCTATAAAGATTTACCAAGTACCATATTTCAGCAAATATTAAGTTTTAACTCCATATTTGTGCTTTCAACTTTAATTTATCATCACATTTCGTATATGAATTCTGTATTTAAACATGACAAGTTCAAAATATCCAAATTCTCAAAATGGAAAACAAAAAGGATATTGTGCTAACTAGCATAAGCAAAGCAAACTCAAAGTTTGATGTTTTGGGCAGAGCCCCAAAGTAGGTCCCCACAAAAGCGTGTGAATTGTTCATGGTGATGAGCATATATCACATAGAAATACAACGCAGACACCAAATTTAATGTATCAAGAGCAATTACTTGGAAAGCCTTAAGTACAAACTAATTAAGTTAATCATGATGTGAACACATTGCAATTCACTAGTCCCACCATGATTGAGCCATAATTGAACAAATGAAAATTGAATAAGAAAATCACAACGAAAATAAAGTTTTAATGTCATGGAAGATACAAAACAATGCTTGACCCTTTTTAACTAAATGGTAGACCTTTGTTTATCTTAACATATTATTGAACTAAAAAAGGCAAAAAAGGACAACAAGCACTTCTACTTTGACTTATGTGCAGAAATAAACCTTCATCTATCTTATACATGGAAAACACCTAGATCAATTAAACATTCAATAAACTAATAGCAAACCCCGTGCAAAACGCATCATAGAAAGTCCAACCACAACTGACATATTCACATGATGATGAATCCACTTTGTTTTGTCCAAGCAAAAAATGTGCATAAAAAAATAAAATAGAAAGGGGGTAAATTAAACTGGAGAGATTCGTTACCATGGTTTCTATAAAACCATTGTATCACAAATTAACCATTAACCATTTCTAACAATCTAACTTAATGCCTATGCATCAATTCCCATTACTATCACAAGTTAACTAATTCTACTATTCTAAATATCTTGAAAATCTTTTTGTTTTTCATCTTAATAGCAAATGTTTAGCATGAGCAATACCAGTTACAA
Organism: Cicer bijugum; assembly: GCA_037974875.1. Classification (NCBI taxonomy): domain Eukaryota; kingdom Viridiplantae; phylum Streptophyta; class Magnoliopsida; order Fabales; family Fabaceae; genus Cicer; species Cicer bijugum. The sequence goes on from JBBPBT010000685.1 coordinate 15,535,104, forward strand.
ATTCTATACTCATCGTTTTTACTTTCACTACCCTATTTGATTTCAAGCAATCATTTACTGCAATGGACAGGGATTCTATGCACTACTTATAACTAGCCGTCAAATAGTAGCTAAAGTAAAGCTGAATGCTATGTCGCAACAAAAATTACACAAATTATTATTATTTTTCCACAATACACTATTTACTTAGTGCATCTATGGTTCCACTTCTAGAGAAGTCAATTTTGACATGTTTGGATGCTATATAGTAGAATTGATTTTGAATCCATAATTGATTTTAGGTTGAATCTACTGAGTCTAAACATGATTTTTACACTAAAATTTATTGTTTAACTATATATTCATACGTAAATCATTTTACATTTGAATTCCTTTTAATTAAAATTAATTTTATAAAATCATTTTTAGTCATGGGAGAACTAAATAAACGCTTATATAGTACAAGTATAGTCAAACAGTGGCTATAGCAATGTAGTGTAGCATAATTTGAACAACTATCTTTTTTGCCGTCGGCCATGACAACGCTGCTAGTGGCAGATGACAACATAACTTCTGGTATTGGAATTTGGAACTATATAAGACAAAGCTCACTTTATAGTACTCGTTGCATTTCGAAACAGAACTAGAAAAACCCTAATTTCAAACAACTTTTAAAACCTAGCAAATCCACATTGATAAGAGAACGAAAAAAAAGGGGGAAAACCTTACTTTGTGCATAGAATCGATTTTATCAGGGCTGCAATAATCAACGGTGGAAGGATCGTCTTTATTGGACCAAATGGCGGAAACAGAAGCGTGGCAACCTTGAGTAACAACACTTCCTAATGGCCAACTATCGATCAGGTCTCGCCGGAGGACAACGTACTGGACCAAAACATCGGCGTTTGGATACGGTGACGGCGCGTCGTTAGGCGTGGAGAGAGTGCTCGAATCGGTTTCGGCGCCGAGTTGACTCATTGAGTAAGAGGTGAGTCGACTCGCCCGGTTCGAGAAAGAGGGCGCGTGAAATAAATGCGGAACAGCAACACTAGACTTGGTGCTTGAGTAAGCGAGGTGCGAACCGGAGGGTTTGAAGAGACGAATCGATGAAAATGTGCAAGCCATTGATAAAATGACACCTAAGACTAATGATGTGTTTGGTTCCGCCACTTGAAATTTATTTTTTCTTTAATTCCTATAAAATCATCTATCAAATAATTTTTATTAATAAAAATCAAACTTCATTAATCATCTTTTAATTTTAAAAATTTTGGATAATTTTTTTAAATATTATAAAAAGTTATTCTACTAAGAATGAGAATATTTTATCTTCAGATTAATTTAATATAAACTTTTTAAACAACATAAAAATTCAAAACAAAAATAAATAGATTATGATCATAGAAATTTAATTTGTAGCTATTTATTAGGATAATTTTTTTATAATTATATAGAAAAATTAATTCAAAAATTAGTTAACGTTACATCAAAGACTAAATTGATTACAATTGTTTGTATAATAATTTTTTGTAAAGACTAAAAATACGAATTTTTTAATAAAAAGTAAAAATTAAAAATTATTAAATAATAAATACTTATTTGATCCTTAAATTTATTATTTTAAATTATAATTAAAATTAAGATATAGCTGCAAGTCCATCTTAACTAACAAATATTGATATTTATGTTGAATATCGCTTAATGTTATATTATCTACGATATTGTGTTATATGTTAAAATATACACCATTTATTTATAAAAATATACACGATTCACAACTTAAATTATATAGAGTTTTGTAATTGTTTGAATTGTTCTAACCTTCTAAGAGGTATTGTCTACTTTGTATCTGTTGTGAGCTATGCTGATTTAACATTAGTGGAAGAAAAAGAAAACTAAAAGGAAATCCATTGAAATTGTGGAGAAGAAGATAACAATATAGCTATAGCCATAAACCATCATAATTATTTATTACTCTTCTCTCAACTAACCTCAATGGTCCCTGACTGGTTTGAGAAGTGGTACTTAACCATTCTATCGGCATCATCAAATACTCTCATCTCCTTCCTTCTCCAACCTCAATCGTCATTCCAAATCAAAAAACCTTCAACCCTCTTATTTTCTCCTTGTTTTCTTTGTGAGAATTTAGAGTTACTATTTTATAATTCGAATAAATTACTGATGAATTTATTTTATAAAATTTGTTATAATAAAAAATAATCTTGTGTTTGGTTGTAAACAAACATGAAGAAGAAATTGAGGAAAAAAGATGAAGAAAAAATTGACGGAAAGAAGAAAAGTTCGGTTTCAAAAAATTATTGTTTATGTCATTTTAATCCATGATTATCTACATAAGATTTTAAAATGAGTGATGACTAAATTGAATTTTTGTTTGGTACATTCAAGATTAAAATATCATACTTATCCATTTTGAAATATTTTGGAGTTTATATTTCTAGTTAGTACAAACAATTTGTTTTGTTTGGGTTGGGAGTGACAAATCACATTCGAGGTCACTAGGCTGACCAACAAGATGCTGGCCCCTCTTCACCTAAAATCATGTCAAAGTCTTATCCCTTCTATCATCAACATATTGGAAACATAAAACCAGGTTCCATGTTTTATTTGTCTTTTTCTTATTTTCATTTTAAAGCTTTTTGAGTTTTGGATTAACCGATTAAAGTTTTAATTCATATATTAAAAATCGAGTGAAATATAATATTTAATAGCAAATAAATAAATAAATAATGGCAAAATTCCAATTTTACTGTTTTATCTTATTTATTTATAAGAATAAGAATTGTGCTGATTATAAGTATTTTAAATGTACTTGTTAAAAAGAAACAATAAAAATGAATAAAATTTTTTACTTTTTTCAATTCTAAATTATTAATATTTCATTTTCATAAATATTCTAATTTTAGAACACTTATTAATATTTTTGTTTACTTACAAATAACAATTTACTCTTACATTTTATATGTTCGAATCATTCTTTATATATTAAAATATTTACAAAATTTTCAATTTACCCTTTTACTACTCTTATTAAGGTTCTTTATATTTTAATATATTTATGAATTATCATTTAAAGATGGTGATATGCCATTTAAAATGTCGAGCCGAGGATCTATGTTCAATTTCAATTTAAAAATTATATTTTAAATGATTTTATGATTAGTTCAGCCGCAACGCGGTATCCTATGCTAGATGATGGTAGAAAATGCATCATAATAGAATTGGTTATTTGCATTTTTCATACCTCTATTAAATTCATCTATTTAACTTAAATTATGCTATTATAGTGTCTATATTTATTAAATAAATTTAGTCCACATATTAACAATGTTAAATAATTTTAACAGAATCTCATTAAAGGATTTTTCTTTTTCTGATCGATCAAAAGACAATTTTGCTTCTCTGTTGAATATTATAATTGAACTTCAACGTTGATATAAAGAAAAATAATAATGAATGTCATTAAGGATTTAAGGTCATAGGACAAAATGGCAACAAAGGTTTTAATCATCCTTGTTGTCCCTAGTTAACGGGATAGCATACCATTGATGATAGTTGATTCACCAACTTGTAATTTAAATCTATTTTAAGAGATAATTATTGTTTGGAAAAAATATTAACACGGTTTCACAATGTACATAAAAAGTTGAGTTATGCCATGCCACAATGATAGACAACAACAACCGGTCATCACCAACGGCAAAATGATCATTATATTTGTAGGACCTAACAGTGGAATATTAATCTTTAAGTTTACAATTACGTTCTTCTGTAATATAACATTGATAATCTTTAGACTAAATTGTATTCATTTGATGAAAGTTAAAATACACTTTTGACTTTTTCAAATTTTAAAATCTAGTGATTTTAATTATCGTATTTTGTATACAATATTTTTGACTCTTTAATTTTATTTTATTTTTCGAAAATTAAACCTCCTTAATTTTGAGTTGGTCTAAGTTACGTGAAGATGTATTTTTAATTATAAAATTTTAATTATAATTATTTAAATTTAAAAAATTAATGTTATTTTAAAACTACAAAATTTAAATTTAAAAAAATAAATTAGAAATTAAAAAAATTGTGTTCAATTGTGTTATTCTTTTTCATCTAAAGTTTTATATCAATCTTTATCTCCAAAACTAGATTTATAATTCAAAAATTTGAAACTTTGACAAAACCCATGGACAAGACAACAACAAAGTTGAAATTGATTCCTCACATATAAAACTTAAAACAAAAAATGAAGGTTGAATCCTTGTTCCCTTTCTTTTCTTTAACACTTTCATTTATGTCTTTTCTCGTGATTTTAGTAAATTAATTTTTGGATTAAAGGTTGAATTTGAAGGTTTGATTTGTGTGAATGATTTCGATTGTAGAGAATGAAGATTGAAACTGAAGAAAGAAAGATTGTTTAATTTTTTAATTCAACTTAGTTAAAATGTTTTTTAATTTAATAAATGATAATTGTTTTTGGTTAAATGATATTTGAAATATTATTAACAAAACACGTACCACGTCATCTACATGAGCATTTACCATGACAAAATCAAATGTATGAGTTTTGCCAAAAAAACATTAATTAATATTTAAAAGTCAAAAGTGATATTTTCAAATTATAGAAGATAAAATTGCGGAATTGTAAAACTTGAAAAGTGGAAATTGCATTTTAGCCATTAATAAAAGGCACATAATAAAACAATTTAAGCTAGCAAGATAAATTTGATAGTAACTTTAAAATAGATTGAGAAAAGTGAAATGAACCTAAGTGAAAGTAATTCTACTCATAATATAGCATAAATATTGGCACTTGTTTAGACAATAGAAGCAGAACCAGTTGGTTGGGGTTATGCTTTGCAAGGATGCGACACCAGTCAAACAGAAAAACAATGGAGTCGAACTCCACATATTGATGATCAATTCAATTGTGGGTTTCTATCTTAGGGTTGTTTGAGTGGGGAAAGGGAAGAAGAATTAAGAATCTAGGGAAATAGTTACGAAGATTAAGATGAATAGATTCAAGAATTCCTAATTGAATGAAAGGAATTCGAATGTCTAATATTGATTGATAGAAGGAAGTACAACAGAAAAATATAAGCTAATGATCATGAATTATAATTACTTACATTTCAAATAAACTCTTATATATATATATATATATATATATATATATATATATATATATATATATATATATATATATATATTCTAAACAACCTCCTAACTAATTTGTAACTACTTACTAATAACAGAAATTCAACTACTTACTAATAGCAGAAATTCAGTAACTAATTCCTAATGCTAGTGGTTGATCCTTAACTTCTAACCTAACTTCCAATTTGATAACTACTTGGAATCATCCCTAACATTCTATTGATCTTGAACGACACTTCACTTTCAGATTGATGTGTGTGCTCTGGACAATTACCTTCTTATCTCCCACGGAACTCTTTATTTACAACGAGGGAGACGACGAACAGAATTAATGTTCATGGATTTGAACAACCCGAACAAATAAATTTCGGTGGTTTTGTTTTTGTTTTTAGAAAAAAGATAAAATCATTTTGATAAAGATTATATACTTACTTAAAATGGACAAACAGGTGAGTAACTAAGTTAAAAAAAAAAAAAAAAAAAACTATGAACAAGATGAGGAACATTCGAAAATTTGAAATTAAAAAGCGTACCGATTAAGACTTCTATATATAACGGTAAATAGAGTTTTATTTTTATAAAAAATAATGTACGTATTTCATTATTATTAATTAGATTAAAAAAAAATTCATTTTCCTCATTTTAAAATATACCATATTAATAAAATCAGATTTGAATATATTAAAACAAATTAATTGCAAACAATCAAATCAAATATATTCTTTATATAAATTTTTGTGTTAATACATCTTGTTCTTGAAGAATTAAATGTTTGCGAGAATATATAAAAATAAAAAAAACATTTGGGTTATATTTAAGATGGCTATGACACACGATTTTGGAATGAGGCTCGAATTAGAGGTTACTCCAGAGAGGGTTGCTCCAATAAGATTGTAATGGGATTGCCGCTATTGAACTCGCTACTTGAAGAAGATGCCACTTTCCTTGTTGGAATTTTACTTTGAAAAGTGTTTACAAACACCTCTATTTGTGCCAAAATATGATCACAATCTCTTATCATCCCATTTTCTTTTAATAAATATCTGTAGTTGGGATCACTATATTTTATTATAGATATTTTCTTTGAAAATTGCCTCACAATAGACCTCTTACTAATGTTGAAAGACAATTTATAGATATTTCCACAAATAACATTTGAGTTGTAATTGTGATTGTTAATAAACGATTATGCATGTGTTATGAGACTATGAAAAAGTTAAAGATTTTTGGAATAATCTCGTTATCCCAAATTATTGGAGTAAATTTTATAGCATTGATTTGTATATTTGGTTAAATTTAAATTTATCTAGCAATCATACTGGTTGAGTTAAATCTCAATTAATTACTTTATTTGGTGCAACTGTATATGAAATTTGTAATTATTCAATTACCTTATTTTTATCATCATTCTTACACGAAAACTTTGATTTATAACACTCTTAATGTCCCTGGTCTAGTGAGGAAGTAGATGTGGATTGTATTAAATCTCCTAAGAGTTGGTTCAAAGTTAATGCAAAATGTTTATTTAGAGATTTTTTCGGTAACTCTTTATGTGGTGGTCTTGTACAAGATACAAATGTAGATGTTTCAAAGATTTTTATAGTAGAGGTTGTTTTTACTCGGTAATTTAGTTTGAACTTTAGACATTAAGATTATATATCAAGCTTGCATGACAATTAAATATTTTATTTGTTTATTTAATTATACCATAGAATGGTGGTCAATTTGATCAAATCAATATCATCTTCAAATATAAATATCCAACTCCTTCTCCAAAAAATTATTTATGTTCTTGAGAACTTTAATCATTCAAGTATTTAGAGAGGTTTTTTCTTGCTTGTTTGATTGGATTTTATTGGATTCTTCGATTTATGTTTTAATGATTATTTTTGTTGACAGTAAAGGATACGTATCTATTTATATAATTGATTTTATAAATTAATTTTCTTTTCATAAAAAAATAAAT
>JBBPBT010000685.1:15549485-15566582 GCA_037974875.1 Cicer bijugum
TTATTTGCATGTCAAACACTTTACTGTCACAACTAAATTTTTTATTTATTAAAATATAAGTATATTAAAAATAACATTTTATTTATAATAATGATAAGAACCAAAATCCTAAAGCCTTGTTAAGAGTGACTTTTGGTTTTCTATTATGAAATATTCAAAAACAAAAATCAATTTCAGTTTTGAGTTTTGAATTTCAGTTTTAAATTTTCAATTTTCAATTATGAATTATAAATTTTAATTGAGTTTTAATTTTTATTTTATTTGAATTGAATCACTCTCTTAATCCTATTTATTATAAGCTCACCAAATACTAAAATTTATTGAGACGTAAAAATAATATTAAATTTTCATTTTAAAATAATGATTGAAAGTAGTAGTCGTAGAAAATAGCTATCGTAGTAGTGATTAATTGTCTAATTCAGTAGTAGAAGTCAAAAGAGATAGTTGATAGTTAGAGATGAAGATTAGGGTGTAAGTGACAATGGATGTAATGGTTAACAGTGGTGGGAGATGATGGATAAGTGGGTGGTCGGTGGTGGTTGTTAGTGGTAGTGGCGGTGAAGGAGATGGTTATCGGAGGTGCTTACGATGGTTGGGGATTGTGGTTACGGTTGTTAGAGGTGGCAATCAATGGTGTTGACAATGGTTAGAGGTGGGTGAGTGGATGGTGATGATGGAGGAGGTCCGAGATAGTGGTTGGTAGCGTTGGGAGGTGGTGGTTGTCATTGATGATGGTGGGTGACAGTTGTCGGAGGTTGGTGATAGCGTTGTTAGAGATGGATGATTGTGTTGGCGGTGATCGAAGATAGGTGGTTGGTGATGATCGAGGTGTTCAGGTGCCGATGATGGGAGATAGCGGTAGGTGGTGGCTGTCGAATATAGGTGGTGGCGTTGTTAAAAATGGTTAATGATGTTGGTGGTGGCCGAAAGTGGATGTTTGAGGTGTTGAGTGGTCGAAAATGATTGTCAATAGTGGTAGTCGATAGTTATTATAATGATGTTTAAGTCTAGAGATGGTTAGATAGTAATTTTAAAACAAAAAAATAATTATAAAATCTATTTTTTAATTCTAAATTTTTAAAAAAATCTATTTTGAAACTAAGTAAAAAACAAACTTAACTCTATTTTACACAAACATATTTTATTTTTAAAATTGACTTTTAAACTAAAAAATAAAAAATTGAATACCTCCCCCGAACGAGTCTTAAATTTCTTAATGATATCTATTAAGATTTAAATTATTTGACGTATAAACAAAAATGATTATATCACCAAATTGTAGGTTCTATTCAATAATCGAATAACAATCACTCGTACTATTCTACGAAGGATTTGCAACGACCTTTGAAGGATTTTGGAATCTAATGTACCGACAATCATTGAATTAAACTATATTTTATGTTATATTTTGAAAAATAAAATTGCTATTAATTAAAAATAATGTTAATCTAAATATGATTGTTGTTAAATAAAATTTTATATATTTGAGTTTGAATTTTAAATTTCATGGAATTAATTATAATAATATTTATCATATTTTCTATAAAAGAAAAATAATACTGACATAAATCCAAAAAGAGATCACCTCACAATACAAGAAGGAGGATAACTAATTCAGATTGAGTTGGACCCCACAAGGGCTGGGTTTTATTTTTCATGTATGACCAAGATATCTTAAAAGTATTATTCGTTTTGTATTTTGTACAAATTCTCACAGTTCTGTCTTCTATAATTGCAATTAATGTTCTAAAAGAATATGAATATCCTACGAAAAATGTATAGGATTAGACATAGATAATGGATCAAATAAAAATTTGTTTTTTTTTTATTGACGGTGAGTCGCTAAAGTTTTCGGCAATGGTAACACTTTGTACACACTTTGGTGTTCAAATAATTAAAATGGCTCAAGTGAATGAGAAGGTTGAGAGTAAAACTTAATTTGAATGGCAATAAGACTTAAATAACATGAAGGAGGTATATTGAGCATTGGTAACTGGTAAGTGAAAAGTCCACCCCCAAAATTTATCATATTAAAATCATTAAAAAAAGTATTAAGTAGTTCAACATGGTCTTAGAGTTGATAAAACGGGCTACCTGGTTCATGCTAGCCCGCACTAGACTTACATATTGTTTGGGGAGGTTTATACCAGCCACCCCCCATTTGTACCTGCCACCCCCCCAGCCATGCGTAAATGACTTATTTGCTCTCATTTATCTCTATAAAAATCAAAATAAATTTTGACGATAAATTTTTCACTGAATGATTCGAAAATTTTGAAAATTCGAAGCAGATCTCGAAACTTTGAAATATTCGAAAGTCAAAAGTAAGGTTCCATCCAGCAATTTGAAACTTTTGCATGCATCTGAAACCTTCGAAACCCAATTTTTCCAATTTCGAAAGTTTGATGTAAACTTCGAAACTTTGAAACCCAGCAGTTTGAACTTCGAAAGTTTCTTCATCCCGAAAGGTTCGAAATACAGCTCGAACATTGTAAACTTTCGAAACCCAAATGGAAACTTTCGAAATTTGAATGAAATCATCGAAATGGTACTGAAACTTTCGAAATGGAAGTGAAAGTTTCGAAATGGTCCTGAATGTTGCCTTGTTTTTTGCCTTTTTTTCCCTTATTTTTTGCCTTTTTTTTGTTGCATTTATTTATTTGTTGCATTTTTTGTTTGCATTTTATTATAATATTTATTTAAAAATATTTATATATTGATATGTTGCAGTGCCTAGGATGAGAGGTGCATTCGGCCAAATTATTCGCAACATTATAGGTGGTGATAGAGGTAATTTGATTAAAAATTAATTTTTAATCAGTTGAATCAGTTGAATTTAATTGCTTATATTTATATAATATATACGATTAGATTTAAAATATTATATATTAAATAATATATTTTTGTTGTCTTTTATTATATTATTTATTTATTTATTTGTGTTGTTATAATATTTTTAATATTTATTATAGGTAGTGATAGAGGAGATGGTGCAGAGAGAATTCCACCAACAGCATCAAATAGACGACGAAACGAAGCAAATCGTCCAATTAGGCAGCGTCGTCGAAGACAAGACATCCATGATGATGTCGTCGAGTCTACTGTCCATGCACATATGGAGGAGGATGTCCCTGAGCCTCAGCCTCAGATGGAGGAGGATGTCGATGAGCCTCAGATTGAGGAGGATGTCCCTGAGCCTCAGATGGAGGACGATGTCCCTGAGCCTCAGATGGAGGACGATATCCATGAGCCTCAGATGGAACATGCTGATGATGCTGCTGCACATGCTGGATTTCCTGGAGGACCGATGTTGACACATTTGTTGACACAGTATGAACACCACGTGGCTCGGAGGCTATGGGAAGGAGAGGTATATTTCAATTTATTAATTTAAATATATTTATTTAATTGTTTATTTAAAAGTATTTATTCAATTAATATAATTTAGTTTATTTAATTAATTGTTTAAATAAATTAATTAATAGTCAATTATTTAATTTAGTTTATATTTAATTACTTAAGACTATATGTTTATTTGTTTAATTAATTTTATTAATTCAATTATTTAATTTAGTTTATATTTAATTACTTAAGATTATATGTTTATTTGTTTAATTAAATTTATTAATTCAATTATTTAATTTAGTTTATATTTAAGTAATTAATGTTATTTGTTTAGTTGTTTAATTAAATTTATTAATTCAATTATTTAATTTAGTTTATATTTAATTAATTAATATTATTTGTTTAGTTGTTTAATTAATTTTATTAATTCAATTATTTAATTTAGTTTATATTTAATTAATTAATGTTATTTGTTTAGTTGTTTAATTAAATTTATTAATTCAATTATTTAATTTAGTTTATATTTAATTACTTAAGATTATTTGTTTATTTGTTTAATTAAATTTATTAATTAATTGTTTACTCCCATGATCGTGGATCATTAAAAGTAATTACTCATGGCTTAAAGTTGAAGAAGTTTGCGGAAGTACCTGTGCCAGATCCTGTAAAGTATTGGATTCGGGAATCTGGCCTGCTACATCTATCTTCAGCTTACCTGACTATGGTTGATGCTGGTCTGATCTCTGCATTTGTTGAAAGATGGCACATGGAGACCAGCTCATTTCATTTGCCAATTGGGGAGATGACTATTACGTTAGACGACGTTGCGACTCTCCTTCATATATCACCCCATGGTAAATTTTTTAGTGCACCTGTGAATATGAACACCAACAATGCTGCAAAAGCTGCACATGAGTATTTAGGTGCAACATGGGAAGAATCATTTGCTGAGATTAATTATAATAAATGTGCCCAATATAGATTGCAATGGTTACGTGATTTATATATTCGTCTCATTCAAACTAATCAGTTTGAATGTGCGGCTAGAACGTATCTGTTGCATTTAGTTGGCAGCACAATTTTCGCCGATAAAACACATACGCGTGTGGAGGCGAAATACATCAGTTTATTTATTAATTTGGATCGTTGTCGAGATTATTCCTGGGCTACTGCTGCATTGGTTTTCCTGTATGACAACCTGGGAGATGGGGCTATCCACGACACTCGACAGTTGGGAGGTTACATGACTCTATTACAGGTATATTCCATTATTTAAGTATTTTATTTATTAAGTTGTATTATTTTATTTATTAAGTTGTATTAATTAAAATAAGAATATATTTATTAAGTTGTATGAATGTTGCAGTGCTGGATTTACGAACATTTCCCTAGGATTTGTAAGCGGGGCAATAGAGGTGATGTTCCTGCACATCTTCCACGAGCATGTAAGTGGACTGCAAAACATGCAGTTGAAGGTGGATTAGTGACCTATCGCCAGAGACTTGATGCATTGATGCTCGATGATGTAGTCTTTACACCATATGATGATGATCGAGTTAATCATCCATTTGAATCGCTTTCGATGTTCTCTGGTTATCTTCGATTTGGTGGAGTGTCAGTACCATATTTGCCGGAGCGATGTCTTCGACAATTTGGTCGTATTCAGTGCATTCCTCCTGATGTTCCTCCGAGGACGAACAGTATAGATTGGGTGTGGCAGACTACTATGCAATCATCTGTAGCGGCGTTTCGAAGATTATATCATATTGCGAGTTTTCCTGGAGAGGTCACTACAGACTATTATGCATGGTATATGAGTGTTACACATCCTTTAATCATCCCTCCGTCTACTGCACATGCTGGTCCATCATCTCCTACACATGCTGGTCCATCATCTGCTGCACATGATGGTCCATCATCTGCTGCACATGCTGGTCCATCATCTGCTGCACATGCTGGTCCATCATCTTCTGATCGAGATCGCAAAGCAGCTGAGCTTGTACGTAGAGCCATTAATTTGGTTCGTCCATTTAGTGAAATTCATGAGATTTTAAGTGAGTTAAGTCTTTTGTACGATGATGTAATTTGATATGTGTTATGTGATGTAATTTGAGATTTTTTAGATATGTGTTATGTGATGTAATTTGAGATATTATGTGTTATGTGATGTAATTTGAGATATTATGTGTTATTCATGCTATATTAAAACGATAGAAAAGCTTAGAAGATTGTGCACCGGGATTTATAGTGGTTCAGCTATCAGTATGACAGCCTACATCCAGTCCTGAAATCAACTCGATTTCAGTCTTTTTCCAATATAATCAACTTGAGAATGTTTTACACGATGATCTGATAAATTAAATACAATATATGCTAATCTTCATTTAATGAAACAAATGATGATCTAATCAATGATGGATCGATGCATTCCCAATGTTTCATACGTGCTGCATAAGCTACTTCCCAAGTCTTTGCTGTGTCACTACAAAAGTCTCTCCATTTTTGTGACGTAGGTGGTAACGGACAATCAGACTTCAATTTGATCTGAATAAAAAAGATTAAAAAACATTAAGTATTAATTTTATCTAAATAATAAAATTTTTAATATTAATTTGATAAACAACATTAATTTTACCTGTACCCAATGATTGTCGTTAACAAATCCAATTGCTAGTAAAGAGTGAGCAGAAGTATCTTTTGAAGGTGATTTGTTTAGCGGGAAAAATGTCATATTCAGATTACGAGACAACGACACCAATATGATATTGTATAGTGTTGCTATCACGTAACCTAAGTCAGGTAAAGACATCCACTTATCTTTTCCTTGAGTACCCAATTTTGATATTTTCAATGAGTTGCGCACTGATTCAACATTGTCATCAAAAACATTAGAATAAACATCTTTATGTAGACCAATCTCTTTATCTAATTGTGATCGAACTAAAGCCCAAGATTCTTCGGTCCAACCTAGCAATGCTGCAATTGCACGAAACCCACAATTTCCATCAGCCACAACATCTACTATCTCATCAATATACGGATGTATATAAGTAGGAAATTGTGTCTTAAAATATCGCCTTGCAGAACGTTGAGATGATTGAGCTTGTTGCCTTGCAGAACGTTGAGATGACTGAGATGGTTGCATTGCATTTGCAGATTCTTGAGAGGCATCAACATACTCCCAATATGAAGGATCACGAGGAGTATCAAATTCTTTTTTCTTTTTACCAGCTCCTTTGGTTCTCACTTTCTCTGGTGGTGCAAGTATTGATGTGGTATGTGGAAATACAACTTCACGCACCTTTGCCTTGAATATCCTTTGACTTATAACATCATGTTTCTTCATGTACGCTTTCATTGCTTCCAACTCTTCAGAAAAATCATAATCTGATAAAGATTCTTCATCCTCTAATTCATGTGCAATGCTTAACTGTTTCCAAAAATCATGAATGCTATCTAAAGGAATATCATTACCATATATCTGCAACATAGCCAACTCACAAGCACATGGTAATCCATGAGTTGTTCTAATTGAACAACCACATTCTGCAGTGTTAGTACCAACAATCTTCACCCTTTCCAACTGTTTATAAAATTTTTTCATACATATTCTGGATACACGGTGATGTAGATTTTGAAAAAATTGTAAATTATACCCGTGCTCAACGTCCTTGATGGTTTTCTGAAAAGAAGATTGAATAATACATATTTGGTTCTTCAACATCATATTCACTGCATCCCAACTTTTACACAAATCACCCAAACTAGTTTGAAGCATGTTTTTCAATCTCCAATGAGCAGACTCAACTCTACAAATAAATTAAATAACACATCACATAAACTAGTAAATCATGTTTGCTAAAACAACACAAATCATATTTTAAAAATACCTGTTAGATGTTGTGTTCCCCAAATGCATAACTCTATTGGTCCAAGCCTTGACAAACCTTTCTTTGTAAGGTGTTAACCATGAATCTTTCACATAATCAACAAAAAGAATATATTCGGCACACAATAGCTCAAACTGTTGCAAATGATGATGATACTCTTCCACACTAGTCGAATAGATAATCTTTTTCCATAAATCCATTACCTCTTCTTGTCTATCCTTTTTGACATATTATTTGCATTTTGCCCCAACATTTTTTTCAATATGAAAACGACATAGCAAATATATTGAAGTAGGAAACACAACACTAATCGCATTCATCATGGCAAGATCTCTATCAGTCACAATAACTTTAGAAATCAAAGACTCAGATTTGAACAACATTCGTACCTTTTCAAATGCCCAGATGAAGTTATCTTGTCGCTCTTGTTCCAAATAAGCAAACCCAACTGAAAATGTCAAACTAGTAGATGTGACACCGACTATTTCAAGTAATGGTAACCGATATCTGTTTGTTTTGTATGTGCTATCACATATCAAAACAAAATGAAATGTGTTTAACAACTTTATACAATCAGTATGCGTCCAAAAAATATCTCTCAAAATATCCGAATCTTCCCGTCTTCTTGTCCAATGCACATAATTTTCTTCTTGTATTAACTTCAACAGATGCTGTATTTCTGTGTACGAACCTCTCAATGATGATCGATAAGTATTCCTTGCTTTATATATTTGACTGGGAATAGTGACATTGGCTTCATTTCTCACTTTCAAAGCATTTAGAATGAATCTGGGTGCAAGCTTATACTTTGTCATATCATTCACAAATTTCCTCTCTTCTTCGTTTAAACGCCCCAAATAAGAATGACCGGTTACAGTATCAAGTAATTCATGATTGTGTGTCCCACAACGAACACTAATTTTCCATCCTTCACCGCCACGTAATGGTACACATCTGAGAGTAAATGGACAATTTTCCTTATGAGAGCAAGTTACTGATGATTTTGATTGTGATTTATATTTTCCACCTCTTTCGCATCCCAAAATTAATTTGTCTTTTCTTCCCCTAATTCCAATTGCTTTATCTGATCGAATAATAACGATTAAAATTCCATTTTGTATTCCAATGGTTTTTGCCCATTCAAATACATCTTCTCGAGAAGAAAATACCTACAAAATACGTTTCAAATAAAACATTAACTGATCAGTGATGACAAATTTAATCAGAATAATTAATCATCAGTAATAATATTAATACCTGATCAGTTGTGAATTTTTCTGTAGAATCTATAACATTTTTTGAAGCAGAAACATCAACTCTACTCATACCTAATTTCAATATTAGTAACAAATTTAATTAAAAATCTACTCATAACTTGAATTTAATATAATATTTACTTATATATTAATATTAACTTATAACATAATAACTTATAACATAATATTGATATAAAAAAAATTCAAAAAAAATTCGAAAATTTCAATTATTTTAAATTTTCAAAACTTATATTCGAAACTTTAGGAGTATGAAACAAACTTTCGAAGCCAAGCCATTTTACATTTCGAAGGTTTTGTGAATGGGCAAAAGTTCGAAGTTTCGAAACTCCTGCAACCACAACATGCCATTTATTTCGAAAGTTTACTTCAACCTCAAAGGTTCGAGGCTATTTTTGTGCTTCGAAAGTTTAATGAAGCAAAGGTTCGAAAGTTTCTCAAACAATTTCGAAAGTTAAATGAAGCAAAGGTTCGAAAGTTTTGTTAAACATTAAAGGTCCGAAACAAATTTTTGTGCTTCGAAAGTTTTGCAAAAGCCCAAATCTCCGAAAGCAAATATAACTTCGGAAATTTAAAATGCAACTAAACTTTCGAAATTGTTTATTGTTTGAAAAAAATTACACGTCGAATGTTTCATAAAAACAAAAGTTTCGAAAATCTTACTGAAAATGGGCTTCGAAATTTTGAAAATTTCGAAGTTAACAAGTATTTTTTAAAATTTTCGAAATTGGGCCTAAAACATAATAGTTTTCGTTTTATACTTTTTACAGAGGGTATAATGGTCATTAAAAATTGTTGGGGGGGTGGCAGGTACACTGGTGGGGGTGCCAGGTACATTTCTCTTGTTTGGGTTGTGCCAACTGCCAACAAACTCAAATACAAAATGGACATAAGTATTACTTCCTAACTCAAATAGAGTTCTTTGGATAAATTAAAATAGAGTTCTTGAAGATATTATTTTGTATTTTTTTTATGTTTTTGTCATAATGTTAATCATATTTATATATACATGACATTTACTAATGGGACTAGTCCAATATTTATAACACTCTTATTTAAATGTCCATTAAGAAAATGCATCATTGACACCTTATTAAAAAATTCAATAGAAAAAATTTAACGAAGGAAAAATAGTACAGCATCATTTTGTGAGATGAAGAAGACTAATATTTGGTATTAGTTGTTTGAAGATTCCATTTGTGAGTGACTTTGAAAATATTTTTAAGATTATCACAAAAATAAATTTGTTGAATGTTTATCTCACCACTTTTCTGCACATCATAAGTGAAAACAAAATTTTGAAGAAATATATTTTGTTTGATCTCCTTTAATATAGTATTATTTAAAATAATTATACGTGAAATTATTTCGTAGAAACTTTCCAATAATATTTTCTTGAAGCAAAACCATTAATCTCTTATATTTGTTGAACCACATAATTCAACCAAAATACATTATTAGGTTTGTTTCACATATCTCTATTAAATTGTTGTACTTCATCATGTAAACAAATATTTTCATTTGTGACATTTACTATTATGAGAATTATACAAATAACATGCATCTTTAATATAACAAAGTATGTTGTTCTATATGTAAAGAAGTTCA
This sequence comes from Cicer bijugum, assembly GCA_037974875.1. Classification (NCBI taxonomy): domain Eukaryota; kingdom Viridiplantae; phylum Streptophyta; class Magnoliopsida; order Fabales; family Fabaceae; genus Cicer; species Cicer bijugum. The sequence continues at coordinate 15,559,603 of JBBPBT010000685.1, forward strand.
TCTGATTAATAGATTACCAACAAATAAGTAGCAATATACATTATTATTTGATTGCACTAACAAGTGGTAATTCATAATCAAATAGAAATTATCATTTTCTCGAACTCTTATAAGATATTTGTCCACCGTTAATGACCTTACAATATTCAAAACTAATTTTATTTGTTCATATATAACCACTTTGGAGTATTTGTTATATAAACTTCATAATTATATTTGTTTTCAAATAATTATTTTGTAATCTCAAACAAATATTTTCTTCAAAATACTTGAAAATGATGGCTTTTTCATATCTTCATTTTACAAATATTCACACAAGAATATTGCACAATGGTCCATCTATATTGTTTGAGCAAATAACGAAACTTACTCATTTTGATTAAGGCATCTCTTCAATAGTTTGAATTGTATGTCCCACATAAATTAAATCTTTTGAGGGAATTTTTTTATAGTAATCATTATAAAGTGAGACATATAAATACATTGTAACACATTTTTCACATAAATTGAGTCTTTGATGGTTACTAACTTTAATCAAATATGAAAAGGTTATTGAATTCACTTCAAGTGAATATGTATTTCTTCATTTTCGTGTTCTTATCACACAAATATTCAACCATAGCTAATGAGTTTCAAATCTTCAAATGTGCGAACTACACGTTTGAAAGTTTTTGCAGTATAGACCAAGCTTAATTGAATTTAATTGGTTTTTTTTTCCCAAATAATTTATTCTTATATAATTTGTAATAGACTTTATTTCATGATCATCATTATCATTGATCACATATAGTTCTATAATATATCAAAAAATATCATCAACGTTAACTTCATATCGGTTCCATTATATTCTATTAGTGACATAATTCCTTGAGTTCTTTTTATTTTCACAAGTTTCAGGTACCTTATCAATTATTTTGGAACAAAAAGTCAATTATGTCAAACTACTCTAATGGAATTTTCATATCCTCATTTGGGCAACTTTTTTTTTATCCGTTAGTTTCTTTTATTGTTAAAGGATTTTTTTTGTCTTTGAAATCGATTGGTCTCCTAGGTTCATGCGCGATTGAGATTCATTTACAATATTATAGTTTCAAACGTAGACATCTATTTTGATTGAAGTATTTACATATGATATTAGTCTTGCTTAAATTTACAAATGAATTATGCTTTGAACTATTGGTTCACATTTCTTTTATATGAGGATCAATATCATGTAATAATATGTTTCAAGTAATTCATTTGAACTTCTGCTTCACATTTCCAATTGCTTATTTGTTCCCCTTTATATATGTTGGAAAATTAATTCAACAATTGATAATTAGCGTAATGGACTATAATACTCTTTAATAGATGAAGATTCATATCAATACTATTTTTACAATATTCTTTTAGGATTCATCTTAGTGTAGTGTATTGGAGTAGTAGAAAAATATACACAACACATCTAAAAATTCACTAAGATTAGAAATGGTAGGATTTAACTCTAAAATTTAAGGGGATGACTTACATATAGTAACTTGTTAGCTTGATGTGAATCAAAATCTCACCATACATGATTTCATAATTCCAAAGTATAATTTAAAAATTATGATCTCATAACTATCTGTCATACAATTAAATTTAAATGTCTATATAATGGATCTTTAAGTCTATTTTTTCTTGTATGAACATATGCAGATATTTAATATCAATTTCAATTGACATACAATACTTGTTAAATGTTTTATGTAAAATTTAGAAAATAATTTATAAAATTCAGTCAAATTAATTGAGAAAACAATCTCAAAAACTTATGGTAGTGAGATGCAATAAACATATGTGACCATTTTATTGATGTATCAATTTAAGTCATAAAATATATAACTAGTTCACATGATCTTAATTTATATATTGTGTCACAAATATCACCTTATATACATTATAGAAATGTGAAAAACTCATTATGTCACGCTATCAACTCCCTTTGTACACTAGCGATGACAAAGAATTATTATATAAAAGAAACTTCTAGCTCTTCAATACATACACATAGAAATTTATAACTATTTTTTTTATATAGAAATAACTAATTTCAAAACTTGATTTTTTTAAAGAGTTATTAACTATCAAAAAATTTGTAATTTAAAATTTATGAAACATAAATTACATTTTCAAAAAGTTTGAACATACAATATCCAATAATATTAAGTTAATGGGGGTAAAAGTTAATATGTGTTGTAAAAAATCCAATTTCTATTTTCTAAATTAGGCGGGGTCATCGGGCATAAAATATGTTGTTCAAAATGGAGATGTCAATTTGACAAGTCCCCTAATTATTGGTTTCAGCACACATTTTGGAGGCAAAAAAAAATTAATAATTTAAAAGACCCCCTAAAATTTTGTTGGCTTAGGGGGTCTATAGGCTCATTTTTTTAAAAAAACGAATCGATTTTCTTTTTTGAGAAATAATGTTTTTTAATTTTTTTCACGGATAAATTTTTTTTGATTTTTTTCTATAAACTTTTTAGATTAATTTTTGATTTTTTTCTATAAAAATTCTCGAATTTTTTTCGATAAAAAATGTCCGATTATTTTTTAGATAAAAAATTTCCGATTTTTTTTTTTTATAAAAAATGTTCGAATTTTTTTAGATAAAAAATGTTTGATTTTTGTTCAATAAGAAGTTTCTATTTTTTTTTTCAATTAAAGAATTTCATTTTTTTTGTAAGAAAAAAATCTATAAAATTAATAAAATATTGAAACTTATAGTTCCGTCCTTAGACTTCATGAAATAATGGATCAAAATTTTTAAAAAATTATTTTGATAAAAGACCTAATAATAAAATAAAAAATTAAAAACACCTTACAATTAGATTTTTTTTAACGGCTCTAGTCCAAAATATACCTATGCGGTATGCCCGACCCATTTTCCCAGGTCTAACACTCCCTCAATTTGAACTAACTAAATCTCTAATTAAACATCTCAATACCACTTTCAAATGATGATCTATGGCTATGGCAACTTCCAAATAGTTTTTATTATCGCTGTCATTATACCATTCTTGTCATGCCCCATATGCCTTTTTTAATTGAAATATAACAGATTCAATAAAATAGAATAACGATGTTAATAATTTAAAATGCAAAGGGTCACATAAATAAAAAATAAAAGACTATATTGTTAAAATTAAGTTAAAATATTACATGAGTTGTTTTAACTTTGTTATTTGTTTTGTGTCTATATTTTTGTTTCCGTGAAAAAAGTTTTTAAATTATAAGTGTTGAGTAATCTAATTTTAAATATACAAAATGAGAGTTTTATATCTTAAATCAAAGAATTTTCATCAATTTTATAATATTTTTTTTTTCTGAATTTAAAATCATAATCTCAAAATGATTATGTTTTTCTTGATGCATACAAGAGAAGATTGAAGACAACATACGCGCATTTGGTTTGGTTTGATAGATATTTTGCAAAAAGATGTTTTGGCAGATGGACTATATTAACTAATGCTCTTAGATATAAATGAATAAATATTTTTATAAATTTGATGAATTTTCTAATTCTCACTATTTTGAACAACAAAACTATAATTCTCACTCTTTTTACTATCAAAACTGTAGCTTTTTTCTTCTTCAAAACTTTCAAAATTGTAGCTGAATAAAACATCCTGGACAGTGGGCGATGTTTGAATATTTGCAAGGCCCACGACAATCTTTGGGATCCACTACGAAGTTTAGGACGCATCCCAATTTGACTTTACAATTTACAACATTTGGGCTTTATTTTATGGTGAAGGTTTAATTTAGACAACTTTCATGTAATTTACTATGGATCAGTGTTTACAAATAATAAATCATAATTGTAATGAACATTGACGACACTTTGACTATTTTTCTGTGTTGGTACTTTGTAGGGGAGGGAGAGACACGTGGATTAAAATTTATGTGTAAAGCAAGAAATGAGAAATGAATTTGCGTGAGTCGTTACAACACAGATTGAATAAAAAGATATAATTTCACTTAATACTTTTTCTTTATATTTATTTTTATAAAGTAAAATGTTATTTTAAAAAGTTCAGTTGCGACAAAAAATTTAGAATAAACAAAAAATTACTAATCAATAAACGACAAACGATGGGTAAGACTGTGTTATGGGAAAAGAATAGTAAGATTCTCTACCATATAATAATAGAAGTAGTAACAATATAGTATAATATATTTTTCCCCAATCAGACCAGATTTACATTCCAACTAGTAACTAACTACTAGTGTCTAAAGTAACTTAACTACCACCCGGATTCCAATTCAAGTTTCTTTTTTCAATTAAAAAAGAAAATTCCAATACTCCCCTTTTTTAATTTCCACCTAACGTTGACTCGAATACCAAACCCACATTCCCAGAAATATTAGTGCATCGCGGTCTGAATCTCATGTCTATGCTCCCCTTCGTACGTTACAATCAGCATCGTAGGATCATCAATAGCCCGCTCCACGTGTTTCCTCGCTGGACATCCTCTCACTGTACTGCACTTGTAATACCCACTGAAACAAATAAACAAAATCAACGTCAATAAACACCTCTTTGACCAAAGTCAAAATAAATCAACGGCCATAAATCACACATCACTCACCGTGGATACGGTGATCCCTTTATCGGTTTCTGCCCGTATTTCCTCCACGAATACTCGTCCGGCGGAATATCAGCGATCTTCGAACTAACCGCGGGAACTCTTATCGTTCTCTTCATACGATTTTTTCTGAAAGTAAATTAAAAAGAACGTTATAATGCGCCGCTACAGCTAACATACATCATGTGTTATGTTTACTAGTCAGCAGTCAAAAGCATAATAATAACTAAAGGACAAATATCGACAGAGTGGGGAACAGGGTTCTGTTTGGGAAGTTTGATTTTCTCTGTGTTTTTTCAAATAAAGTATTTCCAAAAATTCGTTTGTTGACAAACGCGGCACATGACAAAACCATGTTTCGCTTTCACGCGTGCCGTGACCATTTACTAATAACAACTTTAACTTCACAACTACCGAAATCGTTGACTCTCATAAAAGATTCGTTTCTTCACCCACTACGCGACTGAGCCACTCGTGACTCGTTAAAATTTTGTGGAATTATTATACGGTGTAACGCGGGTGTACCTTTTCTTGATGCAGTGGCATTTGTTCGAACCGGAGCGTTTCCCGGAGACGTCGTCGGAGTGATCGTGACATCTAATTTTCAACGACGACGATGAGAGAGGCGGTTTCCCGGCGGATACGGCTGGTGTGAGAAAGAGAGACGAACCTAGTTTGCCGTTGGAAACGCTGCCGTCACCGGTGATGGCGGAGGACATGAACGAGGAGTTAGATGAAACGCTGAAAGTTTCTTTGGTGGATTCGAGATTTGAAGAGTTAGGGTTATATCTCAAAATGTTAGGTTTAGTGAAATCGAGAGTTAATGTCTTGTTCTGAGGTTGAGGATTTTGAAATTGAACCGCCGGCGGCGGTGGGAGTGGTACCGGAGCGCGGCGGAAGCGGGCGTGGCCGGTACGGTTAATTGAAGAGATGAGATTTTTGAATTTGGAAATGGTTTCGTTGGTGAGATCGGAGTGTAGATGAGAGGGTTGGTTAGAGAGAAGATTGACGAGGTTTTGCATTGACTTTAATCCCTCTGAAACAGCTTCTTGTAATGCTTTGTGTTCATTCAAATTTGGGAATTTGATTAACTCTAATGTCATCTTTACTAAATAGAGAAGAGTTAGGTTTTGATTTATGAATCAAAAGAACAATGTCATGGAATGAAGAATAAGTTAGTTTATGTTGGATTGGAAATAGAAAATAAATACTAGTAGGAAAAATGGTGAATATGGGTGACCTTAATTATATATAGACGTGAGAGAGTCAAAAAGTATTTATTTATTTTCTTTTTATTGTGCTCGATCCAAGGGATGAGATTAGTTTCAAGATTCGTGAACGGTAACCGATATGAGTCATGAGTACGTTCAACGTTGAAAGTGGGTCCATCATTCTATTTTCTCAGCGTTGAATTGAATTGAATACAAAGAAACGTAATCTACAAAATCAATTACGATATTGTCAAAGGAAACAAAATCAATTACGAGTAAATTGATTTCTCAACGCGTGACTTTAATTGGATTAAATGTACTTTTCAACTCTATTTTTTTTTATTTTTTTTTTTAGAAAATAAGAAATTTGGTGCCCATAAAATTTTGCTCTTCGTGGAAAATTGACAAACTAAGTAAAAGTAAATTATATTTGAAACATTTAATTACTAGTTGTTTAACGTCAAGTTTAGTAAAAAAATATTAAATTTAACTTTTAATCTTATATGTTTAATTGAATTCTTAAATAAAAGTTCTTTTTTAAATTAAGCCCTTTAAGTGGTACCATATTAACAACCTTAGCATTTATAAAATTGTTTGTCTGCGAAAATATTTTTTTTTTAGTTCTATTAAAAAAGTGACATATTGTCATTGTAATGTTCACATGTGCGGAACAGTTCCGATTTGACAAATCATTAAAGTAAATAATTTTTAAATTGGTCTTTGGAAAATACTCCTCCAAGGTTAAATTCCTTTTTATTTAAGTTTAATTTTTATTTTTTACCTCTTTAGGGATTGAGTGGAACAGGAATATGGTGGAAAAAAAAATAATGAAGACGGAGTTTAAGTAATATATTTATTTTTTTTCAAACCTTAAAAATTTAAAGAATTTATTTGATAATTATTTATTTTTATAATTTGTCATGTAATTATTCTTACGACACATGATATTTTTTTAATTGAATTAACGAAAAATGATATTTTTGCAAATATATAATAATATAAAGACCAATATTATAAATAAAGTGCCATTAAAAAATCTAATTGAAAAGATAAAAACATAAATGACATATTCAAGAACTAAAAGATAAAGAACTCTAAAAGTATAATTTACGCTAAAAAAATTATCCAAACCAAACAAATGATAATGTCTTAATGTAAA
>JBBPBT010000685.1:15566963-15580044 GCA_037974875.1 Cicer bijugum
AAATATAAATATAAATATAAATATAAATATAAATATAAATATAAATATAAATATAAATATAAATATAAATATAAATATAAATATAAATATAAATATAAATATAAATATAAATATAAATATAAATATAAATATAAATATAAATATAAATATAAATATACCCTCTTCTTATTAATACAATTTACATAAAAATTTACTAGTTATTGTTTATAGACGAATGGTAATCCTACTTTACCATAAGTTATGTTTACAAAAATATAGGCTTGCAGCTAATTATGCGTTAATGTGTGGTAATTTTTATTTTAAGAATTTGTAATATTTTACAATTAATTTCTTTTTTCTATTTTTACGACACGATTCATTAACAATGTGCTTTTTCTTCACATGATCGTCAATGACACTAAAAATATGTGAAATTTAAGCGCAACGGTCAAATTATCAACTAACTAAAAATTTAATTGATTTCGTAATCAAATAATAACTTATTTATCTTCAGATGTAAATAATATATAAAAAAATAAAATTGTTTATAAAAAATAACAAAATTTAATACTATTGATTTCACATGCTTGTTGAAAAGATGGAGAATAACGAGATAGTCTGGCTTGCGGCTTGGAATTATGATATATTGTGCAAATTAAGTTTTATGTTTTTTTCTTCCTATATTCTCGAAAGTTCTTTATTTAGATGTGTTTAAAAAAAAATCCAAACTTGTATTTTATTTAAGAATATAGAAGGATAGAAAAACTTATTTTTAGATCTTTGACTGGCTTGGTAGCTTGCTGCTCTCAGTAAGGTGGCTTCGTATAAATCATTTTTCTACTTAAAAAACTTACACTATCTGGTCCAAAGATTTTGATCTAATTTACTACTATAGTCACGTGGTTTATTACTTGTTATATGGCTTAAGCCCATGCCTACTCCGTAGTGGATTCTGCCATAATATTAACTCTTATCATCTTATTGGTCCAACTCAAATAATTACTTCACCGGTTAGTTAATTAAGTGGAGTTCTACTCCATGAATTTGATCATGAATTGAACACATGAGTTTTACCGTTTAAATTAAATTAATTGATGCAAAGATAGACCCCACAACTCTGATTATAGTAATGTTGGAAAAAAAACGAAACTAGAAAAGGGAAACACCCAAATATCGTTACTGATTGGAAATTGAACATAGTCTCATGTCACAATTACGTGAATCGTTTGTAACATGCAACTAAGAAAACATAAAAAGATGAATTACAAACACTAGCTGACAAAGCAACATACGAACAACCATAGGAAAATATTTTGGATCTCTATTATTATTATTATTATTATTAGATTTAACGACAAAAAAGAGAAATTCATTCAGAACTCAAATACTTAAATCTTCGAGGTCAAGTTGAACCTTCCAATTCTGAAATGTTTCAAATCAACCTCATTAGTTTCTCCATCCACCACAAGTTGAGTCAATATCTTACCAATAACAGGAGCCATCTTAAACCCATGACCCGAAAACCCACCACCCAAAACCACATTCTTCCCAAACTCACCACCCAAGAAATCAATCACAAAATCCTCATCAGGTGTCATTGAATACATGCAAGATTGTTTCACCACAGGTTCACTCGAATCAACCAAACCAGAAAATCTCCCTTCAATCCATTCCTTCAACTCGTTCATCATAACAAGTGGGCCCCACGTTCTCTTATCCGGGTCACACGGGTTACCACCATGAACCGCAACTTTAATCAAACCCGGATACTCCAAAGTTGGTGTTCCGTACACATACACACTCCCAAAGCTAGCAAAAGTTGGAAAATCGCTCCCAATTGCGAATTTCCCTTCATGCCCCTCTTTAATTCTCCAGTAAGTTACGTGACACTCCACGGGTAGTATCGGAAGTTCAACTCCATTTATCTTCTTAACTAACTTATTCACCCACGCCCCAACAGTTACCACGCATTTTTTACCGCGAAACTTTTCACCGCTCGCAGTTAAAACGACAACGCCTCCGTCGTTTTTAATATCAGTTACTTCAGCATTGTCCTTTAAAACTGCGCCGTTTTTGTAAGCTAGTGTCTGAAACATAGCAACGGCTTTTGTGGGCTTTATTATCCCACCGTGTTCTGTGGACAGGCCCACCCAATCTTCCGGTATGTTGAAGTTGCCGGAGAATTTCTGGGCGACCTGCATGTGGTTGAGAAGGTGGTGTTGGGCGCCGTGTTTCCGGCAGTTATCGATGACGGCTAAGATTGTTGGGTCGTTGAAGTGGGCCATGTCTAAATGACTGGCCTTGAAGTAAACGTTGTAGCCTGATTGGGCTTGGGCTTCTAGCCAAAGTTTGTAGGATTGGAGAACGAGAGGGTAGTAATGTGGTTGGAGATAGGTAGCACGAATTGTGCGTGATTCACCGTGGGAGGATCCACGGTGGTGGAGGAAATCGAATTGCTCAAGTAAAAGGGTTTTGAGGCCGTGTTTGGCGGCGTAATAGGCGGTGGAACTTCCCATGACGCCAGCTCCGACGACAATTAAGTCGAACTGTACTGAATCTTCCATAGATTGTATGGATCTCTTGAGAAGGGAATTGGAGTGAGTGTGTGTGAAGGATGGTGATGAAAGTGTGTTTAATATTTATAATAATATCTGAGTGTATAGAAAAGGTGGAATCTTTTGGCTGCGCGTCTTTGTTTTTCTATGACAGACGCCACTGATGACACACATTTGTTGTTTTTGTCTTTATTTATTAGTAAATGGTGGCAACATGCAAGCCAAAGCGATTTACAAAATACATACGTTAGTCACCTAGCTTCGCAATTCCCTTTGCAGGGTTCGGTTACGCATTAGTCTTCAAAGTATTTGGTACCTTGGAGTATACATAATTGGTAAACTATTTCGCTTCGTGATAAGTTTTAATATCCAAATCGTTAAAATTAAAAAAATTTATTTTAATTAAAAAACAATAAATTAAATGATAAAAACGGAAGAATTCGAAATAAATACAAATCTTCTAAAAATATGGACTCGAAATACTAGTCCCTCATCAGTAATAAATACAAATCTTCTAAAAAAACAAAATAATTAGAAATGTTAGTCTCACATCAGTACTAAATACAAATCTTAACAAATCTTCTAAAAATACAGAAGAATTCGAAATGTTAGTCCCACATGGGTTGTTTCTAAACTACTCGAAGTTGAGTTATCTATATAAGTACAATAATTTTAAATACAAGAATAATTGTGTATGTACTTATACAACATCATTGATACATGAATACTTGACAATATATTAACAATGTAAATTCATGGTTCGTAGAGTATACCAACGAATTATGTTACTCTTCATACTACACATAAATTTACTCTGATTTACGTCTTCGGGTAGTGACTGACCCTTATGGTATTAAATTAACCAATATTCTGTCAAATGTGGAGATTACCGGTAGTTTCATGTTTTAAAGGAAGCTAATCATAACCTTGCCAAGTTTTATATTTCCTTTGTTGGGTAAAGTAGAATTTTTAATGTTGTTTCCTCCTTTTATTTTGATAATGTGTTTGCCACTAATTCATTGGATTCTATAATTTTTATTTTTTATATGATGAGAGTACTTAATTATTATTTTTAAATATGCAATTCAAAATAATACTAACATTTGTCGAGATAATCCAGACCATGCTAAAATTTGTCAACATAATACACACCATAGTAACATTTGTCAATTAAAATAGTAGAATTAGAGTTCTAGCTATGTCATAATTTGGATTATGGGAGTGCATGCCAACGGTGTAACTCTAACAGCTCCATAACAAGTATAAATTGAGTTCTATTGCAACTGTTCTAGCTACGAGTTACAGACAGATTGGTTCAATTACGTCTGTAACTCGTAGCTAAAACAGTTGCAACAGAACTCAGTTTATGCTCGTTATTGAGCTTTTAAAGTTACACCGTTGACATGCACTCCCATAATCCAATTATGACATAGCTAGAATTATAATACTACTATTTTAATTGACAAATGTTACCATGGTGTGTATTATCTCGACAAATGTTAGTATTATTTTGAATTGTGTATTTAAAAATAATAATTGAGTACTCATCATATAAAAAATAAAAATTATAGAATCCAATGAATTAGTGGCAAACACATTATCAAAATAAAAGGAGGAATCAACATTAAAAATTCTACTTTACCCAACAAAGGAAATATAAAACTTGGCAAGGTTTTGATTAGCTTCTTTTAAAACATGAAACTACTGGTAATCTCCATCTTTGACATAATATTCGTTAATTTAATACCATAAGGGTCAGTCACTAATATATTGTTAATATATTGTCAAGTTTTCATGTATCAATGATGTGGTATAAGCGGATACACAATTATTCTTGTATTTAAAATTATTATACTTATATAGATAACTCATCTTACAGTAGTTTAGAAACAATCTATGTGGGACTAGCATTTCGAATTCTTCTGTAATCAAAAGGGTACATGACACAAGACTTTATCAAATGTGTTATCTTTATAATTCTTTTGATAGTGCCAAAATTTCATGTGTAAGATATGCACATTTATTGTAACGAATATCTAGTTCAAAACTTATATATCAATCTTTTTAGGAATATTAGTGAATATATATAAGTATAAACGTTTTTTTATTTACATTATTGAATTGTTGATTTAGTGGTTGCACACTACTTCTTTAATTGAAAGGTCCCAAGTTTGATTTCCATGTATGTTGATTTGAATCCCCATACTCTTGCAACAATTCAATAAAAATATGCAACATATAATATTCAACTTCATTGTTAAAGTTTTGCAGCAATTATCACCACTAAATAAAACAATAACTGTAACTTAAATATCCTACACCTCATTTTATGTTCTTTCATTTTCACCTTCAAATACACAAATAAGATTAAGACTGTTCTCCCTTCCTCCTCTTACATTTTCCTTCCCTGAATACTCTAAAACAAGATACTTCATGTGCATTACCATTTTTTTGAACCAAATATTAGATTTTTCAAATTCCTGCAAATATAACCAATATCAGCTTGACATAAACTGCAGAAACAATTTAAAAGAAGAACTAAGCTTAGGAAAAAACAGAGCATCCAAATGGAATTACAATAAAGAAATAGACCAAAAAGAAAGAGTTGTAGGTAAAATAAGAGGAAACAAATTCATTTGACCATTCCTTGATAAAATCCTAATAATACAATGGCTGACTTTCAATTTTCAGAATAAGGTTTAACTGTGTAAAAACTAAATACTTCAAATATTAAATAAGCCTACTGCATGAACTAGAACAACTTAAGCTATTCACAATAAAAATATTACAAAATGTAACTTTTAAAATGCAAATGCTACAGATAATGTGTAAATGACCTTTGCTATAAACACAGTTTATTCATCGTTCAAAAATATTAGAAGTATATCCATACACAATTCATAACAGCTTTCAAGTGAGCAGAATCATAAAATGTGCATTACCATTTTTTTGAACCAAATATTAGATTTTTCAAATTCCTGCAAATATAACCAATATCAGCTTGACATAAACTGCAGAAACAATTTAAAAGAAGAACTAAGCTTAGGAAAAAACAGAGCATCCAAATGGAATTACAATAAAGAAATAGACCAAAAAGAAAGAGTTGTAGGTAAAATAAGAGGAAACAAATTCATTTGACCATTCCTTGATAAAATCCTAATAATACAATGGCTGACTTTCAATTTTCAGAATAAGGTTTAACTGTGTAAAAACTAAATACTTCAAATATTAAATAAGCCTACTGCATGAACTAGAACAACTTAAGCTATTCACAATAAAAATACTACAAAATGTAACTTTTAAAATGCAAATGCTACAGATAATGTGTAAATGACCTTTGCTATAAACACAGTTTATTCATCGTTCAAAAATATTAGAAGTATATCCATACACAATTCATAACAGCTTTCAAGTGAGCAGAATCATAAAAAGCAACAGCATCATAAAGCTTAATCAAAGAAAACAAATAAAGCATTATAAAGGAGTTTGATGCAGCCCACTATGTCGTTTTTGTGATCAGCATAATGAAACCATAGAACATTTGTTCATGAACTTGAATGGGTTAGATCCGTATGGTTTGCATCTTCCTTAGGAATTTGCTTTGGCAGCAGTACTGACTCAATCAGCACATTTAGTGCTTGGCTAGAGCAAGTAATTACTTGTGAAGATGAGGATGTGGTTCAATTGGTTATGGCTATGTGATGAAATTTGGAGAATTAGAAATAAAAGGTGCTTAGAAGGAATGGAAATTCCTAGGGATAATGCAGATAATGCAGCTCCCGAATCAGTTCACGTCAGTGCCGGATTCAAATATCAGATGGTGTTTGCCGTTTGAAGGTTAACTGAACGTTGACAGAGCAGGTCCTTCGAAGGAAAGAAAATGAGGAACCGCAGCTGTCATTAGGGACGCAGACGGCATTGTTTTAGTGGCGGCCTGTTGGTGTCGGAATTTGCAAAAGACCTACTATTTTTGAATTTATATGCAGAATCAGATTAAGGCAAAGTGATACAATTGCAGGAGATTGCACCAATTTAATGACTAGGTATGGTGGTCATCATCGCTATGGCATGCACTGTGGCATGTTCTATGGTGCCTAGCCTATGCTGCTGGCCAACTACAGATCGATAGTGAGATTCTGATGCTATGCAGTTACGGATGCTCGTAATAGAGATTATGATCTTCGTTATCGGGTGTAAGATCCAGAATTAACTTCAAGTAGGGATCCTAGTGCTAGTTATCGGGGTTCTGTCTTTCGTGATCGTTAGGAAGAGCCGGATGCTAGTGATCTATATTTTGATGTTTGGGATCGAAAGATTCTTATGTTCGTAAGCGAGACCCAGATCCTCCAGTAGCACCAGCAACAGCAAATAAGCTACCACCTGATCTTGACCCTGACAGAACGGAATTAAAAGTTGAAGAAAAGTAATGGTTGAAGAACCTCGTCTCACATCTCTTCCTGGCCAAGGTGGGAAAAGCACAACTCCGTCCAGTATCTTTCCCTGTTCCGATATAGCAAAATATCCCACCCAGTAGAAGTGTGGATGGACCGGCGTGGATAGGGGAATGTCCCACCATCATATAGTCCAATTCCTTTCCAGTGCCAGCATTCCTGTGTACGCATATCTAGGCGCAGTTCCAGTAGATGACCTTGTTGATCCGGGACCAGAGCCTGTTGACTAAGTAGCAGATAGACCCTCGGAGGGGACGCCCGCAGCAGAGTCAGCAGAGAGAGCTGGGGCAGGAACATAACAAGCTCCATAGCCGGTTGTTAACCTAATAGCATGATGGGCATAGACAGTACCATAGGTTGGTTCCAGATCGAGCTATTAAAGCACCTGACGGAACGGAACCGAAAATCAGGTAGAGGAAAAGGCAGGAGTCTATTTAGTAGACTTAGTTGCGTATGTTGAGTAAAGAACAGCCCCGTGAAGCTACGGGCTTTCCCTCTGTCTGGCGCGCATCCTTCCCTCCCCTCCTTTCTATCATTAGAAGCAAAGAAAGGCAGGAGCAGGTTTTTAGTCCCAAGTAACAGATTGAGTAGCTTTTATAACCAGCATCTAAGTAACTTCCAGATCTATAGTCACCATCAGTGTTAGATCCTCTAGGTGCAGGGGAAGCAAGCACCGGAATAGGTGCCTCTTCCTTTCCAGCCAGCTCCTCTAGTAAAGAAAGGATCACCTCCTCCCAATAGAGCCTAGCCCGAGAGAGGACTTCTCCAGTGTGGATCGAAATGGTCTCGCGAAGCCGGTCCCCGGACAGCCAACCGAAGACTCTCAGAAAAAACAACCTTGACATGACCTCAGAATCAGAGATCAAGAGAGAGCTAGTGATCAAGAATGACTCGATCCCTAACTGACAGATTCGATGACGAGAGTTTCAGATTCAGGAATCAAGAAATTCGTGACTATAGATAAGAATTCGGATATGCTGAACATCTTAGTCTGAGTATGCCGGGTATGTCTTTGCCCAGTGGATGCCTTTTTTTTTGTTTGGGTCCAGGGCTTCTTTGTTTCGGACAAGAGTGTCCAGCACGCAAGGAGAAATAGAATGCCCAAGGAAGATTAGCATGGGCAGAAGTTATATTTTATTGGATTCCATTCTTGAGCCACTCACGAAGTCCATGGTTAGGCTTGTTCAGATCAGAGGGGAGGCCAGAATTTAGTAGCTTTAGGGCAGGTTATGAGGACATGGTCGGTGCTTTCATTGATTCCTTGGCACCAACAGGATCCCTGACTAATGTGCCGAGTGTGGAGAAGGGCTAGACGATCATGGGCACAAAGCCAGAGGAAGTCGTTCACTCTAGGAGTTGTTTGGGCAAATCCACTTCCAGTCACTCGATTGGAGTCTTTGCTGAGAGTCTTGATGAGCAGCCATATGGTAAGCATGTTTGTTTTTGAAGTTACCCTTGGGATCTGTCCTCCCTCTTTCTGCTTTTCCTTCCTGACGTGAACGAAGCTCCAATGAGTCGCTCCTCGCGAGGGTCGGACCGTCAATTCATCTACTCACTACCTACGCTATAACTGATCCTCGGACGGAGCCATACCTGTGTTACCAAAACTTGCTAGCCGACACCGGCTACCGCAAAGGGTTCAGTTGGTGGGTTGAAATCTCGTCACTTCTTTTGAAAGTCAAAAACGGAGTTTGGTTGCTCGTTCTAGTGCTGAAGCAGAGTACAGGGCGGACGCGAAGGCCCCAGGCCGGGATTCTCCCCTACCCTAAAGAGTAACACACTTGGAGAGGGGATTTCCTTCCATTCATTTGCCCGAGATGATAAACTATCTGTCCTATTCGATTCCCAAGAGCGCATTCTTCCTTCAAACCTGAAAAAAGCGTATTCTCTAAGAGTAACAGCTGATTCGACGGGATGCTTATTCGAGCGTCGTAAGCCCTTCGAGAGGAAGATTAATGTAAATGTGCCGGTTAGGCTGCAAGTCCATTTCTGCTCGTAGATGGGATCTCAAATCGGCCTTTTTGCGTTTTACCGGGAAAATTGCTTGTTTTCGGATTTCTCTTCCTAAGGCAGCATCTCAATGTGATAACGATCCCCTACCCCCGTGTTTTGAGCTTGTTTTTGATCGGATTGGCAGGTTTGGAGTGGAGGATAAAGACTTAGATTCTGATTCAGTGCCCTTCTGATTCTGTGCTGTCTGAACTAAGTATGCAAGCAACCCCCTATTCAATCAACTACGGAGATTGAGTTACCTGTCTTCGAACCTAAACTGGCTCACTAGCCCACAAACTTAGATTGGAATGGATTGTGAATCGGATTAAATAGTTCATGGGCGTGTAGCTAATCAAGTTGCTCATTATCTAGCTAAATTTGTTCTTTCTTCTAATTCAGATTATGTTTGGATTGAAGAGAATTGAAGAGACACCTATTTGTATTTCTGCGGTTGTGGCCTTTGATTTATTGCCAGAACCAGCTTAATGAAAGTATTCCTATTTCAAAAAAATAAATAAATAAAGCAGAACCGAGAGGAAGCAATTTTCAATCTAAAACATCTTGCTCCATAATAAGAAACAAGTAGATGTGAGACGAAATCTATCAGTCAAAGCATATCTCCACAATTGGAGTACAAGAATCACAATCCAATTTGCAGCATGAAGAGAGAAAACAGCTTAACTGCACATTATTTTTCTGCAGTAGGGTGAAAACCATCCATGAGCTTGGTCTCTAAAACATTGAATTCGATTGCTAGCAGCACCGTTTCAAGAGAGCAATACATTGATACAAATATTAAGTTTCAAATAAAACATTTGCAAACTCCAATTGCTGCAATCAACTACAATAACATACTATTTCATCCAGCAATCATAATTATAAATTTATAATACATTCAACACATTTTTCTCAAGTATTTCATATGCATAACCAAAACATAATTAAAGAGAAGAAAATGACCTAAACCTTAGATGCCACATTGAACCTTCCAATCCTGAAATGTTTCAAATCAACCTCATTGGTTTCCCCATCGAGCGCGAGTTGAGTCAATATCTTACCAATAACAGGAGCCATCTTAAACCCATGACCCGAAAACCCACCACCCAAAACCACATTCTTCCCAAACTCACCACCCAAGAAATCAATCACAAAATCCTCATCAGGTGTCATTGAATACATGCAAGATTGTTTCACCACAGGTTCACTCGAATCAACCAAACCAGAAAATCTTCCTTCAACCCACTCCTTCAACTCATTCATCATAACAAGTGGGCCCCACGTTCTCTTATCCGGGTCACACGGGTTACCACCATGAACCGCAACTTTAACCAAACCCGGATACTCAAATGCGGGTGTTCCGTACACAGTAACCTTTCCACAACTAGCGAAAGTTGGAAAATCACTACTCCCAAGTATAAATTTCCCTTCGTGCCCTTCCTTTATTCTCCAATAACAAATGTGAGTTTCCAATGGTTGTATCGGTATTTCAACTCCGCTGATTTTCTTAACTAATTTATTCACCCACGCTCCAACTGTAACAACGCATTTTTTCCCGCGAAACTTTTCACCGCTTTTTGTTAAAACGACAACGCCACCGTCGTTTTTTATGTCTGTAACTTCTGCATTGTCTTTCAAAACGGCGCCGTTGTTCCGTGCCAGTGTCTGAAACATCACCACCGCTTTTGTGGCTTTTATTACACCGCCATGCTCTGTTGAGAGACCAACCCAATCTTCTGGAATGTCGATGCGGCCGGAGAATTTATCGGCGACCTGCTCGTGGCGGAGGAGTTCATAAGGTACGTTGTTTTCTCGGCAACTGTTGATGACGGCGAGCATGGTGGGATCATTGGACGGAGCCATGTCGAAATGATGGGCTTTGAAGTAGACGTTGTAGCCTGCTTGGGCTTGGGCCTGTAGCCAGAGTTGATAAGATTTGATGACTAAAGGGTAGTAATAGTGTTGAGGATAAGCTACACGAATGGTGCGAGATTCGCCGTGGGAGGAACCACGGTGGTGGAGGAAATCGAACTGTTCAAGTAAAAGGGTTTTGAGGCCGCGTTTGGCGGCGTAGTAGGCGGTGGAACTGCCCATGATGCCAGCTCCGATGATAATGACGTCGTAAGAGTGGGAATCTTCCATGTGTTTCAACTGATCTGCTTGAAAGTGAATGAGAAAGAATAAGATAAAAGAACCGTAGAAAGAAGATGATGAAAGTATGATGGCACGTGGAATTATTAAAAAAGGGAGAAAGAAAGTAGAATACATTTTAGATTAGGGGTTTCTAATTTTGAAATTTTAGTACGAATTTTAAGAATAGGGAAAGTGAAATTGAGAAGGTATTTTTTTTTTAAGAGAATTAGTTTAGTAACTTATTTTATAGTTGATTTTTTTTTTACTCATTATAGTTAATCGTCTTAAATAAACAGACAGTTGATTATGAAATGTATTTTTAAGGGGATTAGTTTAGTACCTACAATTTGCCACTTAATTTGTAGTTGATTGTCTTAATTGATAAATAAATACCACCATGTTGAACCACCATTTGGCAGGACTACTAGGACTTGGGTCTCTTTCTTGGACGGGGCATTCAAGTACATATAACTTTACCAATTAACCAATTTCTAAATGCTGGAGTAGATCTCAAAGAGATCCCACTTCCTGTTGATTGAATACTAAGAAAATTAAATGATGGATTTAATGTGCTGATTTTTTTAAAACAATATTTATGATTAAATGTGTTAAAATTTAACTTTTTTGTATTTTAAAATAAATTAAAATAATATTTGACATGTGATTATGAAAAATATTTGGTAATATTTACTTAAGATAAAAGAGAATGATGCAGTATATATAATACATTAATGATGTAATTAGAAAAGAGAAATACAAATAAAATGAAATTGTGTATGAAAATGAAAATAAGTTGTTTTAAAATGAGGGGATGAGGTATATAGATATAGTAACTGATTATCACTTGATGCGTTGCAAGTTCAAATATTTCAATCTTCACCACATCCTCTTCAGGTTCAAATTTTAGCTTATACGTGGTTTTGTTCACCCGCATTATTTTCTCATTGAAATGCAAAATTGCGTGTTTTTTATTTCCAGAGTATTATCTTCTTCACATGGAATTCTTGAAAATCTTGTGACATTTTCATACATGAGCCAATCAGTGTTTTCTTCTATTTTTTCATTTCTGAATTTTGTGTTGTTTGTGACTGGTAGGTTATTGATTCGGTTTCAGTTGAAAAGATGAGTCGCGTGTATATTGGAAATCTTGATCCAGGAATGTCCAAGAGGGAACTTGAAGATGATTTCCATGTTTTTGGAGCTATACGAAAGTAAACGAATCTTTTTTGAATCATATTTCTCAATCTTTTACAATTTCCTTAGTAGATAGTTTTTCTTGAATCTTTCTGTTATACTATCATTTATACTTTATACTTCTTCTTGATTTGGTCATAATTTAATTCTATTAATGTTATTTGTGTAGCGTGTGGATTTCAAGGAGGCCTCCTGGTTTCGCTTTCATTGACTTTTATGACCCCAGAAATGCGCTAGATGCTATTCGTGAATTAGATGGTATGTGTAGAAGCATTTTTTTACTTTTATTACAATGACATTGCTATGACCACTTCGGTATGGCTCAACTTGCTTGCAGTTCATTTATTTTTGTGGAAATGCTCTTTCCTCACTGCCCCAAGATTATATGCATTAACCTGCTGGATTTATTGTTATACCAATCTTTAAACCACTGCTCTATTGTCCATATTGCTTGACATTCTTTCCATTATTTTTATTCAGATAACAAAACATTTCAAAATTTTAATGATATATACGTTTTTGGATTTATAATATTTAGTATTAAACATCATTATATTATTTTTGTATGCATCATATGATATAAAACTTAATAACATATAAATTGGCTTATACTACTGTTAATGCATTTTGTGAGTTTTACTTTTTCACAAATCTCAGATATTTTTTAGCATGAAACTTATCGAAATCTATGTATACCGGTTCAACAACCATTATGTTTTAGAAAATTTTCATCAGCGTGCTTTATGTTTTGCCAGTAGTTTTTTTTTTTTTTTTTTTTTT
>JBBPBT010000685.1:15585031-15601677 GCA_037974875.1 Cicer bijugum
AAAAAAAAAAAAAAAAAAGAAATGTTCCATTTCCAAAGAGCTGAAACAGAGGAGAAAAAGAAGAAACCCGTGACAAGAGACCGGCGGCTACACAAGAAAAGAAGAGGAAGAAGATTTTTGTTTCCGATGGTAGATGGATGTGCATTAAATTTGCTCAGTTTTGTCTTCAACTTCAGTATGTTATTCGTATCAACTAGTTAGTATTTTTTTATATACTATGCTACTAGTTTTACCTTCTCTGTGATTCAGTTTGGAATACTCAATTTTGTGGAGGTTATTTGTTAATGTCTGTTTTCAACTTTTCTGTGATGGTTGTTATTTAGTGTTACTCGGAAGACTATGGTGTATTATTATTTTGCATAGTGGAAGGTTTTACTTACTAGATCCCATAGTTTTTTTTCTCTCATTTTGATTCTCACATTGTAGAAGGTAATCTTTGACAAAATGTATATAATTTTATTCCAGAGTTTATCCAAGATCCAGTAGAACACTTGCTACAAGCTACTTGGGTCACGTTCCGGATGTCCAGTCCAATCCTGGACGTGAGAGGGGTGTGTTAAGAGTACCAAATTGGAAGTGTTAAAG
Source organism: Cicer bijugum (assembly GCA_037974875.1). NCBI lineage: Eukaryota > Viridiplantae > Streptophyta > Magnoliopsida > Fabales > Fabaceae > Cicer > Cicer bijugum. The sequence goes on from JBBPBT010000685.1 coordinate 15,585,617, forward strand.
CCCGCCAAAGTGTTTATAAGTGGTGGGTATTTTCACTTTGAGCTTTCACAAAACAATTAGTCACATTCTTCTCGTTGATCGAGGCCCATATATAGCTGAGTGAATGATATTTTATTACTTTGATCACTTTTTGATGTTTTAATCAGATGAGAAATTATTGTTGTCTTAGGTTAATGGCATAATAATGGCCTCGTGTTTATAAAAAATCACAGAATTTTTTTGATAAAGACTATATAAATATATGAGAGTGTAAAATTGTTGATTCAAATGGGATTAGTAGTTTATGATATTCTTATGAATTATGAAATGGTTGTTTATATATTATGATCCGTCAACTTCTGCCTCTTGTGCAGGCCACGACTATTAGACTTCATTAAAAAAAATATACAAGTGTTTCGTTTTTTAAAAGTATTTGATTTGAACGTTAATTTTTTATTTATTTGAATGACCTTTCTTAATATAATTTGGACACAACTTAGGTGTTGTTCTAATGGTAATGTTGATTTAATTAAATAATTAAAATATAAAACACCAAAATTCCCTTGCTACATATTTTACTCTTATAGTAGAATTGCACCTAAGTTTTTTCCAAAAAATTTACCGAGATATTTTTTTTGTTACATTATCCATATATGTATTTGTACAATGATAACATAGAAATTTAAATCTATGAGTTTCTTTTATGGATAGTTAGATGCCTGATGATCTTTGTCTTGATTTTCTAAGCCTACTACATCTACTTCAATAGAAAATATTCCTACAAATAAAAAAGTGAAACAATCTATGGATGGATATCCTTTTGCAACTACTTCTGTACGCTTTGTCTTGATAACAAACATTCAACTTCCTCAAATAGCGCTGCTATAGCGCCATAGTGTAACAGAATTTTAACTAATTGCTATTGTTCTGTAATACACGATTCAATACAAAGTTTTGTTAAATAACGGCTAAAACAGTATTGTAGTCCTGTAACATAGCAAAATTTGAACACAACATAATTTTCCGCGATCTGTGATTGACAACACTACAAACATTATGTAATTAAATAAGCAGTTTATGATGGTCTGCATGTTGCTGATACACTTGTATTATATTGTATTGTACCTCCAATGGGCATTTTAATATATTTACACAGCTGACTATTTGAGCTGTGTTAGTGGGAGGCAGTTTTGTTGGTTATTACTCTTTTTTAAGTCTACAAGTCAAACACATGTTCTCCAAATCCCCAAATGTTGCATCTTTGAGTCTTGATTCATAACTTACACCATATCTTCCCCAATAAGTGCTTTTCTTTTGTTTCATTGTAAGAAGTTCATGTCACGTTTTATTGATCCAACAAGAAGTAACGTAAAGAGGAAATAGTTTACCCTTTAGAGTTTGCTTTTCTGCTCCAACAATGCATCATTATTCGATAGGAGTATCAATGTTAATGTGAGCATTTCAACAATAGTTCATTGTTAAGAATGGAGCTAAAAAAAGAGAAGCTAGTGAGCGTGAGGTTAATTAAACCTCTACTATTGTATATCGTTTGATTTCTCTGTTTTTTCTTTCCAATGCTCATTACAACTTTGCACTGATTTGATTAATGGTTTTAAAATCTCACATCACAGGTTCTCCAATGATATGAAGCAGAATCTTGAATCTGTTTGGGGAAAACATCATGAGAAGCCAATGCCAGTTTACAAGATTCAGAAAATTCTTAATCCGGAAAGTAAATTTTGTCGCGGTGATATTGATAACGATAAGAAAAAGTTTAAGGTTTTCACAGAAAGTCATGAGTCATGGAAGAAGAAAATTCTTGATCCAGGAAGTGATATCTTTCTGAAATGGAAAAGGGCGTTCCTATTTTCTTGCATACTATCACTGTTTGTTGATCCATTGTTTTTCTACCTCCCTTCTGTAGCAATATCAACTGATAAGAATTCATCATGCATGGATACTGATTTGAATTTAGGAATCGTTGTAACGTGTTTCCGGACATTTGCTGATGTTTTCTATATGCTGAACATGGTCATAAAGTTTAGGACAGCTTATGTCTCACCAAGTTCAAGGGTTTTTGGGAGAGGCGAGCTTGTTACGGATCCAGGGTTGATTGCTAGAAGGTATTTGAGATCAGAGTTTTTCCTAGATCTTTTAGCTGCATTGCCTCTTCCTCAGGTACCACTTCTGCTTGAACATACTGATTTTGTTTAAGTATAGAAAATTGAAAACTAGCAATATTTTGTTTATGCTGACAACTTCATAGTGGTGTAAAACAGTGGAATTTTGAGTAGTTTAATGCTCTGTTTGTTAAAAAGTAATTAATGGTGGATAAGTTAGTTTATAGTGGATAATGCGGATAAGTTGGTAGGATGAGTTTGTAGTGTTTGGTAAAATTAGCTATTGAACTAATAGATAAATAGAAAATGACATAAAATATATTTTCAATTAATATTAAAAAAATCAATTAAGATAGTGAGTGTGAAAATGAGATAAAGTATGATACGTTATAAGCTAAAAAATGAAGTAGTATTGCAAAAAACGTCATAAGATCATGAAAATACTCTATAAACTTGTGAGAAAAAAATGTTATCAAATAGCTCTACTTTGATCATACAAGTTTATATGTTACAAACCAGTAGTTTCACCTTGCCCAACAGAGCCTTTATCTCCTTTGAGTATATTTTATGATAAAATATATTTATTTCTTCTTGTTTTCAAGATACTAATGGAATGTTAATGTTATGTAACTTTATGTTTATAATGCCAGTTATCAAGTGATTCATAGCAACTATGCAAGAATTTCATGCAATAAGCAATCTAAACATCATTTTTGAGCCTATTTGCATGGTTTTGTTTTCTGTCTTTATATTTTGTCCTTAAGAGATGTTATAGTGTACATTGTTGGTCTTTTTTTGTTGGCAGATTGTTATTTGGTTCATTATGCCAGCAATCAGAAGCTCCCATGCTGATCATACCAACAATGCTCTTGTACTGATTGTTCTGCTTCAATATGTCCCCAGATTGTACATGATTTTCCCATTAAGTTCACAGATTGTTAAAGCTACCGGTGTCGTCACAAAGACTGCTTGGGCTGGAGCTGCTTACAACCTTGTACTTTACATGTTAGCTAGTCATGTATGTTGAGTTTTCTTCCATCACAAGTTACCTTTCATAATTTAAAGTTAGTTATCATGTCAACATTTCTAGATATTAAACATTATTGTAAAAAAAAAAAAACAAATCATTTTCTTGTAGGTATTGGGGGCTTCATGGTATTTGTTGTCAATTGAAAGGCATGCAACTTGTTGGAAATCTGAATGCAGAAATGAAAACCTCCCTGTGAAATGTGTTCTTAACTACTTGGATTGTAGCACTTTAAACGACAATGAACGCATGAAGTGGGTGAATACTACTTCTGTGTTCGGTAACTGCAATCCTGAAAGTAGCACCAGTTTCAACTATGGAATTTTTGGAATAGCAGTTGAAAATAATGTTCTTTCCTCTGATTTTATAGAGAAGTATCTCTATTGTTTGTGGTGGGGCTTGCAGAACTTGAGGTTTGATATTAGGATTTGATATCCAATTGAATTGACTTATTTGAACGTATCTATTGGAATAAATACTTGTTAGCCTGTTTGGGAGCGCTTATAGAAACAGTTTATGACATGTCAATTAGTTGTTTTAAGTTTATTTCCTTAAGTTATTTAAGAATAGCTTATGAAAACAACTTCTGCTATAAATCGGGCTTTGTTATTTTTCACGAATTCTGCTTTGGCTATGGAAGATGATTGTCTTACTCTTCACTTTATCCTATGTTGTGTTCTCTAAATTATATTTCTTTGCAAATAAATATTTGACATGAAATTTAGTTGTACATCATATGTCTTTCCTCATTGATTCTTGTATTTTATTCACATTTAATTAATCTCTTCCTTTCTATATTTTCAGTTCCTATGGCCAGAATTTAAATACAAGCACATTTGTTGGGGAAACTACATTTGCAATACTCATAGCTATCTTAGGTTTGGTTTTGTTTGCTCACTTAATTGGTAACATGCAGGTAATTAGGATTTTCAGATCTTCAAAATAATGTTACATTGAAACATTTCGAATTTTTGAACTGTTATATGTGTATATATAAGCATGCTCAACTCAATGCAGACCTATTTGCAATCTATTACTGTGAAACTTGAAGAGTGGAGGCTCAAGCGACGTGACACAGAAGAGTGGATGAGCCATCGCCAGCTCCCACCATTTCTCAGAGAGCGTGTACGAAGATTTGTTCAGTACAAATGGCTTGCAACTCGAGGCGTTGACGAAGAAACAATCCTAAGAGGCCTCCCTACAGACCTGCGCAGAGATATCCAACGTCACCTTTGCTTAGACCTTGTTCGACGAGTATGTTCCTCCCAACAATTAGTCGTTGGGTGATATGTTCAATCATTTTTTCCCCATTCGTTTGAACTAACTAGAATAGTTTCTTGAAGTTTATAATACAATCGCACCATAAATGGCTTTCTCAACCAATTACAGGTTCCCTTTTTCTCACAAATGGATGATCAACTACTTGACGCGATATGCGAGCGATTGGTGTCATCCTTAAGTACTCAAGGCACATACATTGTCAGAGAGGGAGATCCGGTAACCGAGATGCTTTTTATCATCAGAGGGAGACTCGAAAGCTCAACCACAAATGGTGGAAGAACTGGTTTCTTTAACTCAATTACCTTAAGGCCTGGTGAATTTTGTGGCGAAGAGTTACTTGCTTGGGCTTTGCTTCCAAAATCTACACTCAACTTGCCTTCTTCTACGAGAACGGTTAAAGCTCTTGTTGAGGTTGAAGCCTTTGCACTTAGAGCAGAAGATCTTAAATTTGTGGCGAATCAGTTTAGACGTCTGCACAGCAAGAAGTTGCAGCATACATTCCGTTTCTACTCTTACCATTGGAGGACATGGGCTGCTTGTTTCATTCAGGCTGCGTGGCGACGGTTCAAGAAGAGAGTTTTGGCAAATAGCCTTAGCTTGAGGGAATACAAGTATTTCATCGAAGAACAAGCAAGAGATCGAATGGAACGTGACGAAGAAGAGCGCGGACCTGTGACTTCTAACACTACACAAGTAAAGCAGAATCTCGGTGTCACTATATTGGCTTCGAGATTTGCTACAAACACAAGGAAAGGGATTCAAAAGATCAAGGATGTAGAGATGCTCAAGTTGCAAAAGCCTGAAGAGCCAGATTTCTCAGTAGAGCCTGATGATGATTAAGCTCAATATTGCAAAATGCTAAGTGACTGATAATACAACTATTATTTCAAGGGCTAACACCTATAGTGCCAATAATATTCGAGAGTTAAAAGTATCATTCCTCATAGTTGATGCCTTCCTGCAACAAGTTGCTTTCGTCAGCTTGTCCTCTTGTATATTAAAATTTATTGACATATCATACTTCTTGTAAATTACAAAGCGCTATTGTTACTATATTTATATTACAAGGGCACTTATTAAAAGTAACTAAATATAAAAGAAAATATATATATATATATATATATATATATATATATATATTAATAATATATTAGAAGTTGTGTTTTTTATTTTTTGAAAGTTTGTTGTTTTCGATACAAAACTTTTAATTTTGATTTCCTTTAACAATTGTTAGCATAACCCATATCCTTTTTGTTCCTGACTTGAGACATACTGTTTTGTTGCTTATTTTTATGTTTTTGTCTTGTAATTTTAGACTTGTGGTAGCTTTTTGAAGACGTGATGTGATGTCTTAAACATTATGCTGAACTTTTTTTGTTACATTCAGATTAAAGTGTTGCACTGTTGTTATTGGTAAACTACTGTGATCTTTTTTAGGTCTGTCTGATTGGTAAACTAAATTATCATGACCGACATATATGTCAAAAGAAATGGGCCAAGTCCGTCCTTAATCATAATAGTGAGTGGTAAGTTGTAACATACCATAAAGGTATATTGGGTCAGTTATGAAAATTATAGATCAATATTAAGCACATGAATCGGTTTTTTGTAGAGGGACCATATGAGTACTGTGATCAAAGCTGCTAGAACTTTTCTCTACTTATTCCTGCCGACACCATTTTACTTATTTAACACATGTTCACAAAATTCAAGCGCAACTTCAATTGCCTAGTAACAATAAATAAGAAAAAGAAAAACAAGGGAGTGAAACATAAATGAAGGAATATAAGTTATTGTTTATTATATAAGATACTAATGAATGTACAGAAAGATGCACTCCACTAAAACATTTGGAATGGTAAAACATGAAACTGGAATCAGAACTCAAATCACAAATACAATCAAAGAGCACAATGAAAAAAGCTGAAGATTTTATACACCTAACTGTAACAGATTAACAAGAATTCAATATCTGTAGAGTACAATGACCAGTGTCCTCGTATATCGAATACTTGTGATGAATTGTGTGAATAAATGAAAAATGGATAGAGCTGAATATCATTGAAACCTTGTTTTGGAATTTCGTAACAAATATGTTTTCTAGGCCTGTACTGGAAGTTTCAGAAAGGAAAAAAGAAGATTGAACTTTAAGTTGATGCTCATTGTGTTGCTGGACTGCAACTTAGATGATAAATCAGCAGAAGATGTGGTGTTTCCCATCTGTCTACACCTTTTTACCGTTTTGAATGAAAAACTAACAAGTAAACAATAATTTTGGTCCTTAAATGTGTGAAGCGTTGTCATAATAGTTCTTGAATGCATCAAACTTACAAAAACATGCATAAATGTGTCTTTTGCTGCCATTTTGGTCTTCGAATGTGATATTTGTAACTTTAGGCTTCGAATGTGTCTTCTGTTAGTTAACTTGGTCCATAAAATTATTAACAAAAGAAACACTTGGAGATGTGCTCATAATTTCGAAACATTTAAGGTCTCTATAGTGACAAAGTCCACACAATTAGGAACCAAAATGACTATTTACCCGAAAACTAACTAGCTCATCTGCTCTCCAATCAAATCAAGGCCAACAAGAAGGAAGGTTACCCCTTGAAAAAGCAGAAAGTAGAAGTGAACTCCTTGTGCAGATAACAGACTTCTGACAGAAGCTGTGAGAAGTAGGAATGCCAAAGTCAGTTCTTTCTTATATATCTTATTGACTTTCTTAACAGGTTCTGTAGCTGCTTCTTTGTGTTCCTTCAATTGGTGTAACTCAACAAGTTCACTGTCAGAAACACCTCTATGGATCTTTTGTTGTTCTATTGACTTAGTTTCCCTTTCTGCAGCAGCCAGTAAATCAGACTCTGAGGACCTTCCAGCCTTCTTCGTGACGATCCACTCGTAAGAGCTTCCCAATTGGAAGAGTCCAGATACCATTGCATTGAATTTAGTCACAGACATTGTGTTTTCAAAAAGGAGATAGGGAACAATAAATGGAAAAGATTTAGGAGCAGGAAGAATGTTAAGAATTGACATGAATACAGGAACATAGCAGATCAACCATAAAGGAAGTTCTGCTTCAGGGACAAACATGGTTAAAGGAAGGATTATGCAAAATAAGGTGAAGGAGTAAAAGGGAAGGATTAGTTTCCTTAGCAGAAAAAATAGCAGAATTAAGTTTGCCTTCTTCCATGGCGACACCTGCAGTTAAAGAGAATTTCAGACCCTTTAAGCAGTGTATTTTATAAGCAATACTTGTTTGTCTTCATAACTATTCTATTTATTACATCAAGCTGTGTATCAGATATACCTTAGATTTCAAAATTGCTGGAAGACACAGCCTAAAAAGTTGCATAGGCCCTGAATGCCAGCGGTGTTGCTGCTTCCTATATGCTTCATATGACTCAGGAACTTCACAAAGTACCTGAAATTTAAAAAATGTAAGGGCCTGTTTACTATCTAAAAACATTTTCAATTTTTATTTGTATGTTGGTGGCTGCTAATTGGAATGACATTTGGCTATGAAGTTTTCTTTTTAATTGTGATAGAGAGAAGATTTAAGGTAACTAGAGATAATGCATTTCCATAAACACTGAAAACAATGTTATGACATTTCTCAAAATTTTCAAAAATAAACAATTTATTTTTAAAATGCATTTTAAAAAACTTACATTATTCTTCCGGTAATGTTTATTTTATCAGCGAAAATGGAAACAAAGAAACACATGAAGTAAATGGGCCCTGAGAAATTTAAGATAGTTCTTTAGGGATCTTCGGTAAACACAGAGGTTCGATTTCATTAAGATGACATAACTAGCCATATCATATGCATCTATAAGAGTTTTAATCTATCAGTATTTAGTACATTATGCACTGAAAAATGTCAGATATGAATTAAAAAGGAACTGCAATTTATGATCACCTTTACATCATTTAGGAAGATAAATTTCCAACCATTGAGATGAGCTCGCACAGCAATGTCCATATCTTCTACGGTTGTCCTCTCCAGCCAGCCCCCGGACTCTTCGAGGGCTTTGATTCTCCAAACACCGGCAGTTCCATTGAAACCAAAAAAGTTAAGAAATACCCCATTGACCTGCTGTTCTACTTCAAAATGGAAGCATAAATTTATGTTTTGGAGACGAGTCAGCAAATTCTCATCCTTGTTCACAAAACACCATCTAGCTTGGACCAAACCTAGTTCAGGATTGTCCTGTAATAAAAAGTCATGTGAAAATGTTAAAAATATGTTAAACACTTACCAATAATATTTTCTCCATGTATATCATGATCTTCACTTAACCTTGAAATGTGGCACAGTTTTCTTCAGAAAATCAGGGTTTGGTTGAAAGTCTGCATCAAATATTGCAACAAATTCATAATCTTTCACATAGTCACAGCTCATTGCCGAATTAAGATTTCCAGCTTTATATCCAGTCCTAACTAAGCGATGTCGATAGATTATGTTGATTCCCTTTTGATTCCACTTAGAGACCTCGGCCTTAATTAACCACTGTATGCTCTCATCGTTGGAATCGTCAAGTACTTGAATCAGTAAACGATCCCTTGGCCAATCAATTTGGCAGACTGCTGAAATAGATTGCTCATACACCTGCATAAAATCAGTTCTTGCTAAATGAAAAAAAGATATACTCCATATGTTTGCAATGCCATTGATTGCTAATAATAGAAAGATTCCTAATACAAGACAACGCCATATGGAAACTCTTCTACTGCTACTAGGATAAAACTTATCTTCTTTACTTATTAAGAGGTGTTGTATTACATTACAGAAGTGAAAGTAACGATATCAATACTCTACATTAGTCCAATGTTGTGTCATGTATCAAACAAGATCTTCTATCTTCTTATAACATTTGCAAAATCTATTTTTGACTGAATAAAAAGAAACAGAAGTATGGTGTCATACCTCCCTCTCATTGCACATTGGAATTTGAACCAAAACCATTGGATAATTGCAAAAAGATCCTTCAACATCATCAACCTTGAAAGGGTCTCCATTAATTCTTGGCTTAACCTTCTTGAATTTGATCCAAAAGCACCCTAAACAAAGAAGCATACGGTCCACAGATTGGATAAGAAACAAAACAACACAAAACTTCGAAAGCGCCTGAATTGGTGGAGCAATGTACTCGGCGCGAAAAGTCAACCAAGCAACATAAGCCACATGGAACAACCCTTCCAAATCAGAAGTATTAGGAATGTGCAAATTGGGATTCACAAAATGCCAACCTTGGAAATAAGCAACAACCTCAAAAGCCAAAACTGCCAAAGAAATCACTAAAAACACACTAATGACTCTAAACAACAACTTTCCTTTTTCCACAGCCACTCCATGTTGTCTTTGAACCAACCTTTTCTTAATGGCTCCAAGTAACTCCCAAAGAACAGTGACTAACCAAGTTACACAACCAACAGCGCGATGAGCCTTGAGAAGCAAAACCCATGTGACTTGTTTAGCATTCTTGCCACGGTTTTTCTCTATTGGCCTAAATGCAGCATCTGCACCATTAATCTCCACAACTGAGAAACTTGGGTTCTCCATTTTCACCACCACTGGTGTTCCATCCTGCGTATCCTTCGTCCACCAACTTGAAAAATCCAATCTTGGAGCCATTGGATAATGAAAACAGATCACACTTTCACACAGACAAAACAACAAACACAAAGTGTGGGTATATATATAAATGCCTAAAAAAAACCAACTTCATGAATCTTTTCTAGCACACATCATGGTAATGAAAGACACTAAAGAGTAAAGACATGGATCTAAAAAAACATGTAAGAAAAAAACACAAACTAAGATTCTTAGGTTGATGTTATAAGAACCCTCTTAAAGACACAACATATAACAAAAAATGCAGCACATAAAAGTGAAGGAACATGAATTTAATGAAGGTGTTTTTGAAATCTAGAATACACCTAACATTGGAAAAGCCACATTATGAGTGAAGCAAAGTATATAATCTATTTGTTGTAGCTGTAAGAATGAGACACTACCCAATAAAATCCACGTTGCCCTTTTTCATCATCCATTTGACTCATAAAAGGAAAATAAATTATTTACGGTGTGATCATATAATTTTTTAAGGTAATCAAAATTAGTAACACTGATGGAAAAAAATGCACCTGAAAAAACAGTGTTGAAATGGTTGACTGAAATAATGGAGGACTTTTGTTTTTGGTAAAAGCAATAATTGAGGATAACATAGTGATTATTTTTTTTTAATGAATATAAAGTAATTAATAAAAGCATATTATTATAATTTTAAGATTGGTAGTTCAAAATTAGTATTATTTTTTTTTTCAGTAATGCTTTTAATTTTTAAACATATCAATGTTTTGTTTTTTTTGTGAAATAAAGATATCACCATGTTAGTAAATTACAAAAAGATTATTATGGGTCTACCCACATGATAGAAGGAAATTAAGATCTTGTCAAAAAAGAGAAGAAGGAAATCAAGATTCCTATAACAACGTGACTCATAATATTTGGATTATTAATCTGCATTTTAATATTAATATTATTTATAGGAAAAACTTGATATTTGTTATTACTTTAAATATAGAAATAAAATTTAAAAGTTATATATTTAATACATTCAAATTGTAAAAAAAAAAAATAGAGATTATTCATCCAAAAGTTTTTTGTTTTTTATTTTCTTAATAAGTGTCTAAAAGTATTTGTTTAGCACCACCTTTATTTATATTATTATTATGTATTTATCTATACAAAAATAGAATATTATTTAGTGACAAATGGCAGCTTCTTCGAGTATATTCTTTTATTCTTCTTTTTCATTATCTGCTGCTGCCAACACATGAGCCAAGGTAAAAGCTAAACAAAAATTGACCAAAATTTAGGGAGCCATTTCAAATTTGGACTTAGTTTAGAGACATTGTACATAGTTGGTCACACGTGGAACTTTCACATTTTAATATTAATTTTAATTTTTAAGGAAATTTAAAAATATTGAGTTTAAAATAGAAGCTGTTTAATTACATTAAACAGTTTAGATGCAGACGAGTGCATATAGCTAGAGGATTGTGATTTCATAGAACTGAGATTTAGAAATTTTATAGTATTAAATTTTAATTTTATTAAGTAAAATTGAAATGAATTGAATGGTAAAAAACTCGTCCTAAATCCTAATGATAAAAAATAAAATAATAAAAACGAAGAGAACCCCATCTTACCCAAATTTGATGGAATGGATAAGTCATAAGTTTTAGTTTTTAATAAAGAGAAAGGTTTAGGAAGGACGTATAGACAAACAGCTTTGTTGCAACTTGCACTGCACATCAGAGTTGTCACTACAAAACTTTTTAATCAATGCTAATAAAGTGCCTAAAGAAATTGATATCTTTAACATTATTTTGACCGTATAAATGTGTATATAATTTCTGATTTTTTCCTTTCTCTTTTTGAGAAATTGTTCTATTTCTCCGATGTTCATATTAATTGATATATACTGTTAAAAATCATATGTGGAAATTATTTCCAAGTTGTAATTATCGATAAATTAAAAATGTATAAATTATAAATATTTTTTTTATTATTTATAAAAACATTTTCTTAAATAAAGTAAAAGAATAACTAAACTCAATTAGTTTTCTTAATCATATTTTCTTAAATGTAATAACTTTTTTTAATAATATAAATACATTCAACTAATCTTCTTAATGGGTGTAAAATATATATTTTTTACATATATTATATATTATATGAGTTTAGAGGGAGTATTTATTATTGTTTACCCTAAAAAATAATCTAAAATGTTAACCCAAATACATTCAAGAATTGAATTGGATTTACCAATTTTTATATAGTTGAATGAAGATTAAACAAATCATTTTCAAATTTAAAGGGTCTCGCGAGAATTGTTGGAATGTCGAAATTAATAAAAATCGTGTAGAAGTTGACAATTTCATTATTAAAATCATGTTCCTTGTTTTTAGTCCTGATAAATTAAAATTATTTTTTTTACGAAAGTACCAAACATGAGTGGTAATCAATACACCGATAGTAGGAATGGGCGTAATGATGCAAGACGGGGAAACCAAGTCAAAATAGAGTTACACGTAAGATCAACAATTAAAATAAATATGCACTTTTTATAAGAATAATTGAATACCGCGAATTAGACCTAGATTTTGTAGGTCACAAATTTTTACCAGTAGATTAGATTTGTCTACACGTTATTGTACATTTCATTTGACACAATCAATCGAACTTAAAATTTTTCTCACAATTTATTTTTTTTCTTTCTACTTTATGTTTTCTTTAATTTAATAGCTCAAAGAAAATTCAACTTTATACTTAATATTATTTAGAAGAGATAAAGAACACACATTTGAGTGACATAGTTTTTTTTTTTTTCTGAGTGTAATAGTTTTAAAAAAAATTGTACTTGAGAGTTATTAGCTAAAAGCCCAGCTAATTTTCAAGTTCAACAATACAGCTGTTTATTTTTTTATATAAATTGTCCTAAAAATATATAAAAAGTGACAATAATAATAAATTAATTGATTTTAATGTTATTTTTCTTTTTTATTAGGGATGACAATTAGATTCAGATTATTCGCAATAAATAAGATAAAAATCTGCATAATAAATATAAGTAAGGGAACATAAAATTACGCGTAAAATTAAACAGGTATGTAATTAGATTTTTTTAATTATTATTATTATTGAATATATTTATTTGAACTTAAATAAAAATAATATTTGTTTTAAATAATTTAAAAATTATAGAGTAGATTTATTTGTCACATATAATAATTTTTGTTTTAAATAATTTAAAAATTACAGAAATGATTTATTTGTCACATAAGATGTCATATTTTTGTCCAAAATAATTTATTCTTCATCCGAATCTTATTTTGATGCGCTTAACAAACTAATGCAATCATGCAACACATATTTATAGTTTGATATTTTTTATTTATACACAATAAAAAAAATAAATTAACATTTTACATGACCATGGTCGAGATCAAACAGTTACGGGTGTCGTAGTTGCATGAATGCAAAAAACGGTAATTGCAGAAAATGTGATTTGTCTTTAATTATACCCTTATTATATCTTAATGGAGTTTGCAAGTAGGGTTGACTCTGTTGAATAAAACTCTCTTGTCTTGTTAGAAGGGAAAGAGTGTTTTGTGAATTTGTATTTTGCATGTGACACTTACTAGATTGCTTCCGACAACCTCAAATCTTGACAGACACTATCCGAGCTGGATTTCAAATGAAGGTGTGCGCATGTTGTGCCAAACAGGGAGAGTAACAATAATTAGTAATTACACTATATGAAGCTTGGAGGAGTTATAAAGTATATAGGTAGGGATGGCTAACACCCGTATTTGTAGATATTTAATCGAATTCGTTTTCATTTATACGACAAAAATTTATTTTAACTGAATCTATGTTCAAGTTCAAGTTTTATCTGAAATTAAAGTTTTTGATCGAAAATAAGTTTGAGTGTTCATGTTCAATTTGCTTATTAATAATATTATTGTTATATAAAAATATATTAAATATTTTTAATATAAAAAATTATAATATTTTTTCTATAAAAAATATGATTGTAATATTTTTTTAATTTTATTATTGTATAATAATAATTATTTGATTATATTAATTTTAATAAATATAACTTTTAAATTTATTATTTTATGTATATAAATTGATGCGATACAAACTAGAAAATTATAACTCTTGCCATAAATAAATGAAAACTTAAATTTCACACTCAATAAAAAAAAAATAGTAAAAATTTTACTCAACTAATCATGTGCAAACATAGGAGAGGTAAAATTAGGGGTGTTCGAAAAAAACAAAAAAATAAATCAAACTGCCGAACTGAACCGAATCAAACTGGTTTTAAGTGAACTGACTTATAAAAACTGAGAACTAAACTGTTTTCGAACTGATTTTTTAAAATTAGAACTGAACCGAATCGATTTTCAATTCAATAAAAATCAAATTGAACCGATTTTTAGTTTCAAAAAATCAAACTGATCCGATTTTTATTTAAAAAAATTTGAATTGAATTTGTTTTTTAGAAGTAATTAAAGGTAATTATATAAATTTTTGTCTATATGAACAAAAAAAACTAAATTAAACCAGCTCAATTCGGTTCAAAATAATAAAACAGTTCGGTTCAGATTTTTGAACTAAAAACTAATTTGGTTTAATTTTTAAACGGTTCTAGTTCAAAAATTGAACTTTACCTACTCCTAGATAAAATATATCCTCGCCACACTCCATTGTCATACCTAGATATAAATATTATATTTAAACATTTTAAGTGTGAATTTTATTTTTTTCTTGATATAGAAATTAAAAAAATATATTATTTTGTGTTTATCTATCATAATAAAGATGATTATTTAAAAAAATATTAATTATAAAAATATTTTTTTGAAAATTTACGAAAAACAAATTATCAATTATATAGTTTTTAGACTTTTTTTCAAGACTTTTATGATATATTAAAAAATTAATATATTTTAATAATGTTAAAATTAAATCTTCAATAGTTGAATAACATGTTTTCTATATTCTCTATCTATCAAATCACTTAATTTAATTTATTTTAATAAATACTCTAATGATATATATATATATATGAACAAAATAAAAATAAAAATTATTAATAAAAAAATTCATAATCTTCATACAGTCTGTTTTTAATTACACATTATAACTTATCTTTATTTAAAAAATAAAATAAAAACCTGTAACAAACAGATTAAAAGACAACAAACAGTTTCTATATCTTACCATAGTAAAATTGGACTATCCAGACAAGCAAACACTAATGAGTGTTTTAAAATTATTGATTAAGAAATTAAAGTAGATAATAATTGTATGAATGAACAATAACTTTCAATTGAAATGGGGAACAAGTTAATCTAATTAATATTTAAAATTAATCAAAATAATTAATATTTAAAAGGAAAATGGCGGAAACGTAAGCTAAGGAACAATTATTAATTATTTTATCTCTCAACGAGTAAATAGGATATGTGACTTGGATTGGATATGATTCTTATCTTGATATAAGAGGAAAGCCTGTTATCGTTATTTATTCAGAATTCTTCTTCTCCACCAAAAGTAAAAGGGAAATGGAAAAATAAAAGTGAAAATAGCATGGTACCAAAGAATTTCCTTTTTACTTCCACACGTGTTCTTAGCCTTGAATTGAACAAGTCATAAGAGAACCACATGCACAAAATCTAATTATTATTTCTTTGGTCTCTCTAACATATTAATGCTTACTAGTTTTAGTCTTGAAAAAAATTATTTAAATACAATCTCTCTGTAATTTAAAATAAACTTTGTTTATGTATTTGATGTTATCTTTTTATCTAATGTATATGAGTATGTTATTTGAAATTTTTGTGTTATGTGATATTGAGTTGTCCCGTAATTTACATATGAACGTCATGTGTAATAGAATTTAAAAAAAAATAAAAATAATTATGTAAATTTATAGTGTGTAAAACAAAAAGAAAAAATTTTAATTTCAGTTTTTAGTTGTATGTGCAAATGTGTTATCACTATAAAATACCAATTTTTGTATGTCTATATTTAATATTTGTAATTGTTATATTTAAGTTTTTTTTTTTTT
>JBBPBT010000685.1:15602228-15613691 GCA_037974875.1 Cicer bijugum
ACAACATAAAATAAAATAAAATACAATATTTGTTGTTAAAGATGACAATTAGTAGTCTTGATAAGGTATTTAATACTTATTTTTAACAAATAACTCTAAATTAGTCTTAATAGAGTAATATTTATAGTTTGTATTTGTAAATTTTGATCATTACTCCAGTCTCGTCAATATTTATTATTTATGTAGCATCAACACTTTAAATTGAAAGCATGTTTAATGTCTAATATGTCTTAGTATTCAATATCGACACAATACTAATGTATGTGATTATATTCAATCACTTTTATTTTCTCAAAGTATATCGATATTAGCGAGTCATTTTAATTAGAAATTTGTGTTGGTGTTTTACAATTCAATATAAGATATTGGTTAGTTGTCACCTTTGATAATATATCAAGACTCTATTAATTGTCACCTTTTAATAACGAATATTTTATGTTTTGAATGTATATTATATGATTTTGTTACTAATATAATAAATAAATAAATAAATAAAATATAAACTTTATTATAAAATCAGAGTGACTATAAACAAACAACTAATATTTTAAAGTGACATACTCATGCAATAATTAAAATTGAAAATAAAAAAAAAAAAAATCTATGAAAGCTTTCATGAGTATGTCATTTTCATGAGTATAATTATTGTGTGTTGAGAGTTTCATAAAAACTTGTTTGTAAATGAAACTATATATCACTTTATAAACTAATTTTGTAAGGCCTCCTAAATTTTAAAATGGAAAGACAAAGTTTTATTAATATTGAGAATATTAAATAAATAAAACAAATAGAGACATCATGTATATAGGCCAGCTTTGGTTTTCAAGAGAACCGCAGACAGTACACGAAAAAGAGAGCATATATGGTATGGCTGAACAGTTGCACCTTCATCACATGCAATGTCATGTTTTTATTTTTTTTAATCAATGTCATGTTTTCTATTTTTTAATCAATCTCATGTGTTCATTAATTGATACATTATGCTTACTGTTTTGTACTCGAGCCTTCTCTACTCATCGTCTCCTTTACATCACGGGAGATGTCCCTCCCAGGCCCCAGCTCCTAATTTGCATATTTTGCAGTAATACTAATAAAATAAGAATCTAATTCAAAAGTATAATTGTTATTTATCATAATGTAAACAAAAATTATCTAATTAACATATTATAACTATTTCATAAATGTGACTTTACATAAAGTTATCATAAGTCAAATATCTATAATAATTTATCTGTTGTGATTGTCTGGTATTGTATATCAATTAAATCATTTAATTTATATGTACAAAACATGTATATATTTTTACATGTTTGTTAGATTATATTTTTCTATATCAATATTTATAGAGTTTAAAATAAAAAAAAACTAATAAAATAGTATTTGATTAGATAAATGTATATACTAATTTTACATTATCTATTTATAGAAACTAATCTCATAAAACAAATACGATGAGAACGATGACCTACTTATAACCACTATTGGTAGTGGTACTACTTAATAAAGGTGTGGTGTCCCTTACATTTGACTATAGAGGACATGACTTAATATGTTTGGCCCAAGGCCTAATGTATCTCACGTCATGGCAATCAATTATCAACATTAGTTGTTGTCTTGTTGATGCAACGTGAATAAAAAGTGAAGTCTATATTTTGATATAATTTGATATTTTGAAAATATTAAAAGAAGCTGTGTTTATTTTTTTAAATAAATATTATATTATATTATATTATATTATATTATATTATATTATATTATATTATATTATATTATATTATATTATATTATATTATATTATATTATATTATATTATATTATATTATATTATATTATATTATATTATATTATATTATATTATATTATATTATATTAACTTTTAGTATAGACTTAATTCTCTGAAATCTTTTTTAAAATTCAACTGTCAAGAAAGCTTATAGGTTTAGTTTCTTAGTTTGGTTTTATAAAGGGTAATTTTTAAAAAGTTATTAGACTAATTGACTAGTACTATAAAACGTTATAAAAGGATATGTTTGTACGTGTTTTGTATAATCCTTACTACTTTTTTTACAATAAGTTGTACGTCTATGTAATTATAGTTTTGGTTTTTTAGTTAATTAATAACTATTGTCTTTTTAAATATTGAGAGCAACTTATATTTTTAACTATTATAACTTTGAGTATTTTGGAGTTTGAGAATTTATTAGACTAATGAGGTTAAAAAAGAAAAGATATAATATGGTATAAACTATATAAGTTCATGTCTATACACCAGATGAATTTTATTTATCAAATAGTCAAACAATTTTTTTTTTATCAAATAAGCTCCTAAGAAAATTAGAATTTAAAAACTCGAATAAATTATAAATTAATTAAAATAACTAATCGAATCAAAGAATCGGTTATGAGATGTCAATCCCTAAAATGAATCTTCGTATCTCGATGAATTAATCTCCAATTTTTAACGGACAATTTAATCTTTAACAAATCAGTTTAGGCCATAGAGTTCTAGCATACATTTTTTTTTTATTAAAAATGTATTCTATTAATTAAATAAAAGTTAAAAATGATAACTTTTAGAATTGTACATTATAAATAAATTTAAGAAAAGAAAAAAGTCGATACACCGTTTGAACAAAAATAACTATGATGACCAAGCTAATTTAGGAAGTGAACAAATATATTTGATTCTCTTAGAAGATAACTAAAGGGGTAGATTTTTCGTCTGGTGCAATATAGATATAATATTTTTGAAGAGGATAAATAAAGGAGTAAAGTGAATACAACTTTTTTTATCATGGAAATGAGAGTCTGAGAGTCTATTTCAAAAATAACATTACAAATTTATTTATCACAAACTAATAAAACACCACTGTAAAATGTCTACATTTTAGAAAATAAAGCAGTACTAGATGTCACTTTACAGTAGAAACCACAAATGAACTCGTCATTACAGTCGCGAAGAATTCCCCCACAAGTCGATGAGTCATCAATATTAGTGTAAACACGATCTATGTTCATCTTCATAACTCTTCGGGGGTTTAATCCATTTTTTTTTTATTAAGGTTAATCAAAATCTTACTCTTGATTAAAACCTTATGAATAAAGTCAATTTAACTATAAATATAATGTCACAAATTACTCATCATCTTTGTACTGAAAACAAAAAAATTTCGCTATTTTCAAAATTCACTAACCAACACACCAAATAATATTTTTAATGTCTAAGAGTTGTTTTCAACGTCGTTGTAGTAAAATTTCATTAAAGTCAAATATAAATATCAAAGTTATATAATTTTCTCCAAAATTCAAACTTAACATCTTCACAACCCATCACATCTCTCATCAGATGTCATATCTTTGTGACATCTCTTAGACACATTGTTGGTCGGTGGTGTGTATGAGTGCATTAATTTTGATTTTAACTCATTAAAAAAGGATACAATATATTTTTTTGATTTTAACTCATTAAAAAAGGCTACAATATATTTTTAATTGTTTAAAAATTGTATTTATTATTAAACTACTTTTTTTTATTTCATTTTAAATTAAATGTTCGTGCACACGATAACTTTTGCTAATTTTAAAAATTAATTGAATCGAAAATTTTCCTTTTAATTTTTTTATTTGGATGGAAATCAATACTCCCAAATTTGTTACTACTATTAGTGAAGATGAATAGGAGAAGAAATACTAGAGACCAATTTACGGGTCAATGTATCAAACCCAGACCAAGCTAGTTAATATTTTGAAGTAGAGAAAATTAATATTCTTTACCTAATTTTTTTTTTAAATTGTAAATCATAAATTTGCTAATTTTTTTAGTAATTTCAGCACACTAAATATATCAGTTTTTGAAAAAATTAAAATATATTATTATAGATTTTGATTATAATGTCATTATAAAGTTAAATTTTCAAAATTGTCATATTAACAAAATTTTATAAACCTAACCTATTAGGTTGTTAGCTTATCTAGTTAGAAGAAAGACAAAAATTGACATAGCCAATCTGCATAAAGATGCCTTGTTAGTTGTTGGTACCAAAGTTTTACTACAAACCATCGAACAAAATTCATATTCCTGAGTCGAAAGAATAGAGCATAAAATAAAATAAAAGATACCACCCATAATGTCCTAATCTGATATTCTGCTGTATTTGCACAACAGAAGTCTAATTATTTTATTGGATTTTCATTATCGTGTCAGTATACTACGTACCTCTGAGGCCTCCAACTACGTGAGTCTGTGATTACTGTAAATCGATGAGATTGAACTACAAATACAATTATACAACTAATAAATCAAATTGAAGAAAAAGAAACAATTAAGCAACCGTTGGTTTTCGTGGTGAATCATCAATACCACTTCTATTTACGATGAGCCTCCACATCTGTGACTAGCTTCACTGTCTTACTTTTTTTCTGCTGATATTTAGCAAATGAATACCACACACCACCAGCTGTATTGATAACCAATCCAGTCACATTCAAAGCATGGACTTGAACACCACCCAGTAAGACAAAACCAAGGGTCTGAAGAAATAATAAGAAACAAACTTAAGCAATAAGTAAAATACTTGGATGGATGGATAATGTCTATGTATCAATAGGTGCCAGGATAATTATTGCAAATTCAAGATTTTGTGCTGTGACAGAAAAATTAATGGCAACCACAGGATCACTCCTAGCTTACCGTGGAACCAACTCCTTTAAGAACGCCCACAATAGTTGTAGTTAAAGCAGAATTAACAATTGTGCACAGGAACATGGTGTAATTGAGAACAATGCCCATTATCAACGAAAGAATAAGGATCACCAAAAATGAAAAAGAATGACTCTGCGAAAGAAAACAAATTTTAAGTTAGATATTAGCTTTTGCATCAACATATCACTAAATAATAATGACACTGCTATGTTGCATTGTCAGATATATGCAAACTTATAGCCTTTCCAAAATATGCTGTAAACTATTGTTTCAGATGTCAACCATCACCATAAAGTTTCTACAATTTGTGATTTATTCTCACTTGAGAAGTACACTTTGCCAGGGCTTTAATTTAGAACCGAATAAACTGTCAATTGATCTGACATTTAATTTATAATTATATAGTATCTAGTTTATTATAGACAGAGCTATGTCACATTATCAGGAGTATATGCAAACTTTCAGCTTTTCCAAAATATGTTGCAAGCTATTGTTTCAGATGTCAACCATCACAACAAAGTTGCTAAAATCGTTAATTCATTCTCACTTGAGAAATACACTTTGTCGGCCAGGTCTTTAATTTAGAACTGAATAAACTGTCAATGGATCTACAGTTAGTTTATAATTATAGAGCATCTAGTTTATTATAGACAGAAGTTTTCGATTACTGGATCAGACCCATCTTTCATACCAAAATCAAAAGTTACTCCCACCAAAATGTCTTTAACTTGCTTTTTAAGACACATCAAGCGATCACCTCACACCATTATCCCTATTTTATTTCACCATGATGTCCCTGATGTCCCTAAACCCTAAATGCCAAAATCCATACCATGGTAGTTGTGAATCAATTTAAATACTAAGAAACAGGTTAAGAGTCTGTCTGACCTTTGCAAATAATACAGATAAAGAATTTGGGAATTCCCCTGTGGCTATAATAAGAAACATCAAAAATGGAACAGATAAGAAACTATTGTAGAACATGATTTCCACTGATGAAAGTCCATTCTCAGCGCCAGATTTTTCAACTAGCACAAGGTACATGGTCTGTATAGGAGAATAAGCAACACTATGAGAAAAGAGTGCACAATTACAGTATCCATCACTCCATTTTAAGGATTAGGAACAACTAAATATCAGCATATCACCTGGAAGAAAACAGAAATGAAAGCCATGCTATACCCAAAAAGATCGAAGGAAAAATCTCCAAGGGCCGCTATGAGAACTCCAGCAGCAGTCAATATCACTGAGAGAGTCACCTGATATTTGACAGAAAGGTACACCATGTTCTAATGAGTGTAAACTCTACAAAAATTGGTTGTGAAATCAAAACTACAGCCCACGCATTAAATACATTAGTAGTTAACGTTGAGATTCTGTAATGGCTGTTCTACCATAAATAAATTCATTAAGATAAAAGCAAATAATCGCAAATATAACATCAAATACTTTTTTGTCAGCTTGAGAGAGGGAAATAATAAAAATGTTATCAACCATCTTAGTAGGCACCTAATCAGATGACATATGAAACAAAAAGCCACAACTTTGGCATTAAACCCACACTTCAATTTTATTACGATCTCCATGCTAATGTATGTCAAAATGAACAAAAACACCTTGATACTGTTCACTACTGTTGCATAAGGTTCATTTCCTTCTCCAAATTTATAATCTGTTAGGATTAATGTTTCCACGTGAAGATCAAAGTTGTGTTACCAGCTTAAATGCCCTCTTCAAAACATCAACAAAAGCCATAAATGCTTTTTCTAATAACCCTCTTTGATCTTTGTTGACCACAGTTTTACCAAGAGATTTTTTGGTTTAATTTTCATAAACTAGCTTAAAAGGTGATGGAATAAACAAAAAATTGACATTTACAAACAAAATGTTAAGAAATGATAGAAACCATTACCTGAGTTGAAGGTCTCCCCTTCCCCAAGAAACATCCAGCGATAAGTACAGCAAGCGGTGTAAGCCTCTTAATTGCAATGTACATTGGGATATTGACTCCTTTCAAACTGGCCAAAGCAAACGCGACATTGGCATTATAGAAAAATGAAACCGGGAGTAGTTGCTTGGCCGTTGCCATATCCACTCCTCTTGCTCTTGTATAACCCATATTTCGACCAAAGTGTATAAGCAAGGTGGTAACCAGTTGCTAAGAAAGACAAAAAATAAACAATAAATGAATGAATGGTATAAAACAATATTCCCTCGTCACCTTGTTGAGTGTCATTGCAGAATTTTTTCTACAGATTAAGAAAAATTAAAAATAAATAATAGTGTAACAATTTTACAAAATTACTATTATTAAATATTTGATGTTAACTATTATCGTAAATGCATAGTAGAGTATAATTGATTTGAAAGTGATGCACAAAGTATTAGTTTGAGGGTAGAATTGAAATAAAATACTTAATATTACATTACAAATATAAAGTGACACCTGTTTTAGAAAGTTTTCTTTGGCTAAAGTGATCATCTTTGTCACT
Organism: Cicer bijugum; assembly: GCA_037974875.1. Classification (NCBI taxonomy): domain Eukaryota; kingdom Viridiplantae; phylum Streptophyta; class Magnoliopsida; order Fabales; family Fabaceae; genus Cicer; species Cicer bijugum. The sequence continues at coordinate 15,609,423 of JBBPBT010000685.1, forward strand.
AAATATAAACCTCTTTTAGAGAGAAAAAAATCTTTAAATATATACTTAATTAATATTGCTAAGTGTCTTGGGGGAAATCTGAGTTGAACACATTAGTATACAGAAGGTTTAGCATTAAATATCCTGACTACTCCATTTTTCTTAATACAGGTGAAAATTGCAAAAGGTTTTTTTGTTTTTTTTGTTTTACTAGTAGTAGCCAATATGATACCTGCAAAGTGAGAAGAGTCATTGAATGCGCATACTGCATGAGAACAGCTTTATTGATAAAAACCATTGCCATTGATGCAATTCCATATGACACTGCCGCAAACAAACTGCTTCAAAACAAAAGAATCATGCAATTAGCTTATAGTAGCTGTTAATTACACATTACAGCAGCGAATCAAGTAAATGTAAGGTAATTAACCAATAACGAAGAAAAACCTTGAAAATGAACTAGTTTCTGCATCGGCACGGATCTCCATGGCTGATTAATGTGAAAAACGAGATCGAATCGAATTACCACCGTTTAGTTTAGGATAATAAAATCCAAAGTCAAACCCTGAAACGAAAATTGAATCAAAAGCTATGCTAAGAACGTCATGAATCGGAGAAAACCGAATCTAATAATAACTACGACGAATAAATAAAAGGAAGAAAAATTATAGCAAATGAAGGTAAATACCTGGTAAAGGTTCGTTTACATGTCTGATAAGAAATTTAATAATAAAAAATAAAAATAAAAAAGTGGAAATAATGAGTGAGGAAAAAGGAAAGAGGTGACAGTGAAATTGGAAACTGGAAAGAAAAGGATAGTTGAAGAAAGAGTGAGGAAGCATAAAGTAGTAAAAAATAACGAGAAAAAATAAATAAATAAATAAAATAAAATAAAATAAGGAGGAAACAGCTGGCGTATCGGCATGGCAAGGTTTGGTGGTTCCCCAAAATCGGAGCATGACAGAGACTTCCGTGCATCACCGTGGTCATTACCCTACGCAATAGCTTTCACCATTCACTAATCACAATTTCGTTCCTACCACCAGAGTGTGCACCACAGCCACAAGTGAATTAGATAAGATAATTTTTTTTTCGCTTAAATTAATTACACTTTTTTTCTTAAAAATTAATTAAAAGTTCCTAACTTTTTTAATTCTACATTATATGATTTTTTTTTATATATCTCGTTTGAAAAAAAAAATCAAAATATTTTACTTTTAAATTAATATATCTTATTTTTTAAAAACTTTTGGAGATAGTTCTTTGGATATGTGATTATCTTAAAAGTATTTTTTTTTTGTATTTAGGAAGTTGTATAACTGATATTCAATCATTAATAAATATTAATTAATCATGTTCACTTAAATGTTTCCACTCTCACATTTAGGACGTCGCTAAATTTGTGTAGTTCTTTAAACGACTTGAGATTGTTATGAATGATTCTCATTTTAATCGTGTTATTCATAGTTCTCAATTATTGAATGATTTATGTATGGATTAGAGTTCCTACCACATGTCTCCATAAAATTTTGAGCTTCGGGATTATACATAGAATAAAAAACAGCATGAGCCAACTTATAAATTGTGCAATAAGTTCCAAATAAGTCATAAAAATCTCACATTTTGTTGAGTAATTGGGGTTTTTATTATTGACATTGACAAAACGTAATAATGAGTAAGTTTTTATCCAGGTATATGTCAATGTGGTGGTGGTGAGCCATAATATGAAATGTATAATTCAGTATGTATGTGAGGCGATGACGAAGACGATTATGCGGTTTAGTGCATGTTTGTTCTTGTGAATCAACATGAGGATATGTTGGTGAATGCAAACATGGATTACACAAATATTGTTCGACAAACATAAATAATTTGGTGGATTCCCTAAACCAATTCATATATTATATGTTGTGTAAAACAACCTCTACAAACTGAACTTGCAATATGTGATTCCCATGTCATTCCAATGTTTAATCTATTTCTTTCAACCCCGGTCCAAATTAACATCAATGTTATGTCTCATGTTGTCCTTAGGTTGTCATGTTCCCCAATATATATAATATTTATTTATGGAAGTTAAATTAAAGTGTGACCCTAAGTATACAATGTTTTTCAACAATATGATAACGATGTAGATAGATACATGCAATGTTTGTGTCCATCTTTTCTTTAGGAAAGTCATGTTGAAACCCGAATTATGGTTCCCAATAAAACTAACATATAAAAAATATTCTAAAGTAAATATAAAAAGTAAAAAAATATTTATAATTTAAAAAATGTAAATAAGTGTGAATTAATATATTACTTCCTCAATTATAATGTGGTCGATTGTTTTTTGGTATTCTTATATGTCGTTACGAGGAATTTGACTAAAGTTTAGACCACCACAGTTAAATATGTTGAATAAAAAAACAATAATATTAGTGATATATCAAGTAGTTGGTTTTTAAAATAAGAAAAATATAATAAAATTTATTTCTAATAGTTACTTTGCATCAGGTTTTGTAGCAAGACACACTCCTCTATAAAGTGAAATGGTTGAACCTCGTCTATGTTATGTTTTATTTAAATTATCAAAAGTGATAAATAGTTTAAATGTACACAATCACTGGATTTGTCGGGCATCAAGAACCCTCTAGTCATACGTAAAATGTATGTTCAAAATGATGTTTATTTTTCCTCCACCAATGCATTTGCACCTACTGTCAAATGTTTCCTTAAGTGGAATAACTCTTAAGTTTGACAAACATTCAAAAATTTGAACCGCTAATAGGTAAACCATAAATATTTGATCTTAAAAGATAATATGTCTTCTAAAGTTGTTGTGCACTCACATATTAGAATATGAAACATATGAGTTTTTTGTCTCCAGTTTATGAGTTTGATCACATTTACCAATTTCGATCTCTTGCAAATATGATAATGTGCCATCATGCGCTTTTATTAACATGACTGTGACATTTCAATTTGTTATTTAAGGGTATCTGAAATAAATAATATATAAACTAAAATAAAACATCGATGTCAAAAATATATATAAATAAAGTAAATAAATAAAATACTTACAAATGTTTTTATGTATTGAATTTCATATTTGTGATTCGTAGATGCTCCATGAAAAAAATAGAAACTTTGATAGATAATATTGATAAATAAACTTTTGAAGGAATAAATAGTTGTGATGGTGTGAATAATGAAAGAGATTTTAGTGTGTTTATATAAGGATTTTTAAAATAAAGCAGACCAATAGAAAATCAAGAAAAATCAACACATGAATCAACAAAAAACACCACAAGTTTGCATTCCTAGACAACAATTTAAACATAAGGTCGCAGTTAAATTGACATGGTTAACCGATAGGCCATAAAATGGCTAGCCCAACATATCGCAAAAAAATGGAACCATTTGATGAAGGTAGCAATTGAGGTCACTTGACAACCAACTTTGTTGAGTTAATCAATGGAATGTTGAAAGGCATGTGCAACCTTCCACTTTGGTCCAAACAACTTGTTATAAGATGGAGACATTATTTCCAACAATAGGAAAACTACAAGCAACAATTTTTGCCTTCTATCTAGGTATACACAAAAAATGTATGAATTTGATGAAAACATAAATGCATAAGTACAATAATCATAAAATCGATTATTTTGATCGGAGCAACCATATTTTCATAGTCTACGAGACAGTAAATCCAAACGAAGGACGGTCAATTGTTAATTTCAGTATCAACTTTTCTAATAAGTGGTGCTACCGTTGAAAATATCAAGATATACAAATGCTTTGTTCACATGTGATAATAATATATTATACAATATGAAAACATTGATGTCACATCTACTCAACTGCATTAATTTTTATGTATTATTATTTATTTAATGTATTTATTTATTTTAATTATATTTTATATTAATTTTATTATATTTTTCAATTGTTAAACAAAATACGCGTCTAGATGAGATGCGACCGTAGAAAAAAATCATTTAGATGATTGCATTCTCATTGAGTAATTTCTTAAAAGTCTAAAAAAATATGATATTATAATATATTAATTTCTTAATAGGGTATTTGAATTTTTTTTTCTCAAAAAGAAATATATGAAAAAAAATCTCACATTTTATCCAATGCTCTATTTGACAATCAATTTAGATAATGTGACAATTAAATAAACTGTATGTGCCGCTAAATAGTTTGTTGTGATTATGTTTATTATGTGTACTATAATGTTCATTTGAATTTATATTTTTTTTTATTAATAAAGTTGTATTTATGTTTTTTATTAATAAAATT
>JBBPBT010000685.1:15614089-15642378 GCA_037974875.1 Cicer bijugum
AGTAAACTATAATATTTTTATATTTTCTAAATAAAAATGATAATAATTATAATTTATTAAAAACATCATACACGAAAATAACACTAATATTTTTTTATCATGTAAGCATTAAAATCAAATTTCTTGTAATTTATAAGGACTAAAACATTTTTTATTTTGCACAAACTAAAATCAAATTTCTTTAATTTTATTGGGACTATATTTAAACTTATTAAGTACTCAACTATTAAAAAACTAACAATATTAAAAATTGAAGACTAAAATGAAAAAGTTTCCATTTTGCATGAACTTTAACTAAAAGTATTATTCTACATGGACTAATTTTTTTAGTTTTTATTTTTGTATTTTGCATAATTAATATATTTAAGCCTAATTTTAGTTCCACGTTCTAATTGTTTATAATAATCTATATTGAGTAGGATTACTTCTACTTCTCGTGGGGCGAATCTATGAAAAAATAAATGTGGCTTGTTGATATCAAAACGAGAAAATACGAGATGTATTGTGACACGATAGCTTTGGTAATAATATATTTTGAAGTTAATTATATGATATGACAGAATACCGATTTCTTATTAAAAATGAAAGTGTAAAAATATTTTATATTACCGTCATATATATATATATATAGGAAAAAACGAATAAGAAGTTGGTTAATACTCAATAGAAGTTAATTACAACGGTAGTGGTTATTAATAATAATTAGATAGTTGATTTGTTAATTATTACAAGCTATAGTCATCTCAATTTTTTTTTTTCATAAGATGAATCTCCATCTATTTGATCCGGTGATTTGTAATCATAAGACCACCGAACTATTAAAATATATGATTTAATTTTTGGACAAGAAAATATATATGTTACACAAACTTGCTATGTAATTGCATTTTAAAATAGTAACGGTATAATATTGAATTTTTATTAAGCTAATAAGAAACTGAAGATTTTTGACAAAGATTGATGTTTGTGCTCATCCAACCATCATGTTTTCTCATTTTTATTAAATCATACTTTTTAATATTATAAAATATACTACTAATTTCCAATTTATGATAATATACAGGGGATAAATAGACAAAATCTAGGTGCAAGTGAGTATTTTCCTTTGACAAAATGATTAGGGTATTTTAGATCTAACTTATGTGGTGAGTTATGTTTTTCAAACTATTATTTTGAAATCAAAGTAAATTATCTATTATTTTTATATATATTTAATTTGACCGATCAATTTATCAAATTGTGTTTTGTGTTTAGGAAAAACAGGTTAAACTGACCGACATCGATATATAGTCTCGCATATTAGATCGATAGTTTTTTAAAAGTTTGTTTAGTTATTAATGTCAGACTATGTACTGCTGAAAAAATATTTGAGACTTACTATGTCACCCTATTTAATTATACACAGATATATTTTATATTATTATTATATTAAAATTTATATTTTATATTGAATAATAAATTTACTAAAATTTTATGAATTTTCAATCAAATTTGTTTGTCTTTTAATGTATTTAATATTTCACTTTTTAAAAATGATTCACAATTTCCAATAAAATTAAAAAAATGAAAAATAATAAATGAGTACATGTATTTTGTTGTTGTCTTATAAATAAATGAAATGAAATAAGAGGTAGTATAATGAAAACGAGTAGAAAGATCCGAACCGGTCCGACCCGGGTTGAGTTAGAGTGGTAGTGGATGGAGATGGATTGAGAGGAGAGAGAGAGAGAGAGAGATTAACATTGATTGGGAAATCAAGACGAGACGAGAAGAAAGAGAGATAGAGAGAGAGAGAGAGGGGACACTGCAATTTCCAAACAAAATCCACGATTTGGGAAGCACCAACAACCAATACCCATTACCCACAACTTCCATCTCTCACAAATCACCACGGTCAGACAAATTTCTCCCTTTCCCCTCCCTTTACTCCAGATTTCAATCCCCGATTTGCGATTATTCTTATCATTTTCACGATTTCTCTTTATTTCAAAATTATCGCGATTATTACACACTTTTTCATTCGATTCCTCTTTCTTTGTTCATTTATCTATTTTCAGAAATCAATTATTCAATCTCTCTGAATCGCGGCAAGGAGAGAGAATACGAAGAAGAAGAAGAATATGCAACAGAGGCTAAAGTTGCAGCAACAACAGCAAGCCCTCATGCAGCAAGCTTTGCTTCAACAACAGCAGATGTACCATCATCCTGGCATGCTTGCCGCCGCTGCCATGACTCAGGTACGTCATTTCCTTTCTTTTCCCTTTTCAATGCTACATTTCTTCACCAAATTTCGTTCTTTCACGTGTTTTCCATTTCAATTTTCAAGAGTAGGTTTTGGCAATCAGTTCCAATTATCGTTTGTGTTTTATATGTCAATCGTATTTGTTGATATTTTTACACAATAATAAACCGTCTACAACTTTCCAATTAGGTAGAATACATAACTTGCCAGCACTTTTAGGTCTTCAACATATATCCCAATAGAAAGAACACAACACTTGCTAAAAATTTCTCTAGTCCACTGGAGTCTATTGAAGAAATGTAAAGAATAGTTAACCTATGGACATACGGAGCATACAAATGGACGATTGTTTGGTTAGTTTTTATGTAAACTAATTGTTTTATGAAATTGACGGTTTACCATTTGTGTTATTAGTTTGACACTTCGTTTTATTTTTTTGAGGCATCGAGAAATAGTTTAGTCTTTTTCTATCAATGAAAGATTGGATTTTTTTTAATACTTTTCTATGATTCTATTCAAGGTATCATCCTCTAGTTCACAGAACCTTCTTATCTTTTTCCCCTTTGTTAATATTAGTTGTTTTGAAAATTTTGTAGATGGAGCCTGTTCCAAGTGGAAATCTGCCTCCTGGTTTTGATGCTTCTGCATGCCGTAGTGTGTGAGTGTTCAATTTCTTTCTGCTTTTATATGTTTTTTGTCCTCAGTTTTGTTTGTGTTTGTTCCCAAGTATGGGAATTTTTCCTTTTTGGGACATGATTTCTAACTGTAGATGCAAATTTCTTGTACATAATGGTGCTTTTAATTGATTTGAATCCGTGAGAGATAGTTTTGATGCTACTTATTACCAGATGTAGTGTAGTTTTCAACTTTGATACCTAATTAATCTGAAGTTACATGCTTTCAGTTATGTAGGAAATATTCATGTAAATGTCACGGATAAACTTCTCGCAGAAGTTTTTCGGAGTGCTGGCCCTCTTGCTGGGTGCAAGCTCATAAGAAAAGAAAAGGTTTGATTCAGAATTCAACTCAAATGTTATTTGCTGATGAATGATGATCATATATAATATTACTATTTTTAACTCATATATGTCCTCTTTTTAATTAGCCTTGTCTTAACAACTAAATGTCTGTTTTGCATACTTCACTCGGATTTTCTTTGTGGGAACTCTCCTCACATTAGACTTTTAAATTGGGCCTAACTAACCTTTAAAAACTGACCTGTATGGTGACAGATGTATTTTTTTAATAAAAAAAATTTAAAGTCCTTATCTTTTTCTAATGTGGGACTTGGGTAATTCCCAATACACCTTCTCATGCCTAGCATTCTTGTGCTTGGTGCGTGGATAATATGGTGGGTGACCCAATCGATAGACTTCAATACCATAATAGGTTTCTGGATTGAACCTACCTCATCATTACGAACTTGGCTTGTAAGGTGAAAAATGTGTCTTTTTTTTATAAACTCTTTTCAGATCTTAGCTCTTTTCTATGGGAGACTTGAGTTTTTCCCAATACCTTGAGTTCATTATCCTGCAAAGGTGATAGGTTGTCAAGGAATTCTAAAATGGCATGCATCATATTCCAATAAAGAAAAGCATGTCAGTACTCGGTACAAAAGTTGTTTGGTGAAGGTGGCCTTCCCTTTGCCAACAAAGTTTTTTGCCGCCTCCCTTCTAGAGAACTCTACTGCTTGATGAATGGGGTAGTAGTATCTTGTCCTCATCCAAATTATTGGCCACTTATCTATCATGATACTGGCTTTGATAGTGTAAATATGTAAGATAGGCTTCTCTAACTTGGAATTATGTGTTGAAAACTGAGAGCGAGAGAGAGAGAGAGAATACAAATGCTAAGGAGGTTATAAGTACATAGATCTTGCTTGTGTGTTATAAGTCCATTGGCATTGTCACCAGCCTTGCTGTCGGGTGCGCAGTAAAATTCCCCTGACAGTTGCTCTTAGTCTAGTAGCATCCATATGTACTATATTATTTTTCTAGTCCTTATTTCTACCCTTGATCCCTCCTTTGTTGATTTCTGCTGATTTCTGTTATTTTTTGGTGAAATTACTTTTACAGTCCTCTTATGGTTTTGTGGACTACCATGATCGAGCATCCGCAGCCCTTGCAATAATGACACTGCATGGGCGACAACTGTAAGCATTATGTTTAATTCATGTTTATTCTGGTTCTGTTGCATATTTGTATAGCACGTGAACTGTGAAGGCATTCTCCATCTGGCTTTTCTGGAGATTGATGAATGATTATCATTTTTCACTTACTTGGGAATGTATATACTACTCGACTCAAATATAAGAAAAATAAGTCATATTTGGTAGTCCAAAATATAAGCAAAATCTGATTAATTTCACCCTATTTAATGCTATTATTCCCAAAACACCCTTCAATGAAATAAGTCTCATACAAAATTTAATGAAAAGAAAGGGTAGTGTGGGAAAATGCAATTGTTCTTTTGATTACATCAAAAAAGTTAACAAGATTAACCACTATTCTTAGTCTGTGTGTAGGTAGTTGCTTTTGCTTATAATAAGTCTGGAGGGAGTATTATTGTGATGACTCTACAGTTGTTTCATTCATTCTATCTTGAGTTCTTTACATATTCTACTGATAGTTTTAACCCTTGACATCATGTCTTTAAATTTTCCTTAATATATAGCAACACCACAATAGTTTACTCTTTTTGTTATTTCCAATTGCAGATATGGTCAAGCTCTTAAGGTGAATTGGGCATATGCCAATAGCAGTAGGGAGGACACGTCAGGTTACCTTTAAATGCACTATCTATTGTTGGTTTTGATTATTTTGCTTCTTGGGGGCATTCTTTTTCTTTTTAATTTTCAGTTGTATATTCCTTTAATTTTTAGTTCAAAATCATCAGGGCACTTCAATGTATTTGTTGGTGATTTGAGTCCAGAGGTTACTGATGCAACTTTATTTGCATGCTTCTCAGTCTATCCTAGTTGTTCGTGAGTTCCTCATTGCTTTTTCCCCCTTTATTGCAATTTTTTTGGGTCACTAGAATAGGTATATTCTTTTTGACGATGAATGTTGTAGTCCTTGTTAGCGGTGGCAAGTTGAAAAAAGTTAGATAATATGGGGTAGTTAACTTCACTAGGGGTTTCTCAGTCTTGCAAGACATTTTGGTTTTTGAACCTTACTTTTTCATCGTCTCTCTTATTATTTGCAGTGATGCTAGGGTTATGTGGGATCACAAAACTGGTCGCTCAAAAGGATATGGTTTTGTTTCTTTCCGCGATCATCAGGTATTGCTTATTCTGTATGCTGGGATATACCTGAGAGATCGACCAATAAACCATCCTGAAATATTTTTTTCAACAATCATTATCATTGACCTGCATTTGTTTTCCCTGTTTAGCTTGATAAACTAGTACAAAAATAAACTTATTCATATAAAAAATCATCGAAATGCCTGAATTAGTGAAATGATTTGTCTTTATGCAATGAATATGCAGGATGCCCAAAGTGCCATAAATGATATGACAGGTTAGACATTTTATTGTTTACTCTCATACTGTTTGTTCATGCTTCTGTTTGTTATTTAACTTTGTTCCTTCCAACTTGTGGTGTTTCTTGCATCATGTAGGTAAATGGCTGGGAAATAGGCAAATAAGATGCAATTGGGCAACTAAAGGAGCTGGTACCAGTTCAATGGAGGAGAAGAACAATGACAACCAAAACGCTGTTGTGCTTACAAATGGATCTTCAGGTATGATGCACCTTTCTAAATAGCTGAAATTCATAGCCTATATATGTTAATCCATGTAAATTTGGTTGAAGACAACAACCAAGCCTTTTCTCACTAGGCGGTGTTGGAAACAAGAATGTTTGCTGGAAGTTGCTATAAATTCATTGTCCTGAACGATGTCTTACTAATCAAAATGTATAAAGGATATCATCCGTAATTTGGGCGTTCATTTTTGTTAGACACAAACCTTACCTTATATAATAAATGGCACTGGATATCTTATTGCTTGATGTTTTAGACATCAGTTTTGATGCATTCTTGGTCAGCATATTGGGCTTATGGTATTATGTACTTTGTCTTGTATAATAGTGTTAAAGGGTATTTGTAGAGCCCAGCAGTTAATATAGACACAACACAACACAGCAAACAAAATTTAGTTTGAGTGAGACTTCGGTAAGTCTTGTTTGTTAACATGCTGGGTATTCTAATATTAATTATTTGTATTGCATTATGCGTTGTCCATTACTTCTTTTGGATATTGTTGTTTCTTTAGCTGAGTTTATAGAGTTATTGAATGATTAGTGACTGGAATTGGTTTGGAATTGAGATCCCATTCGCTACTTTGTTAGTTTGTTTGTGGCGCACTTCTGTAAATATGCTGGGAATTTTGGGATTGCTGAGAGATAAATATAGTTATTTGTTATGTGTGTTACAGATGGAGGTCAAGATAACAATAATGAGGATGCTCCTGAAAACAATCCTTCATACACCACAGTTTATGTCGGCAACCTTCCCCATGATGTAAGTTATATGCAAGGAAGAACTATATATTATGGTTATTGTTTGTGTTAGACATATGTGTTTATATAAGAATGGACTGTGCCTCTATTCTGTTTAGGGCCTTAAGCCCATTAGTTTCTGTTATAACAAGATTTCTACAGCTAAACTATAGATAAATACCAAAGTCACCCTGCAACAATTTAGTTTTAAGTATTAAGTGGGATTAGTTTGGTTGGTTTAGTTAGTATTAGTTTTATACATAGTTTTGGAGGCGTTATTAAAACCTGCTTTTTTTCAACAAAATGAATCTGAGTTACCCTTGCATTTCTGGTTTTGTTATATCACTATCAGCTTAACATTACTAATGCTATGTTTGGATACACATTTGTATTACAATTCCCGTGTTTCAATGTGTTTCCACCGTGAAAACTAGAAGCAATAATTTGATGTTGACTAGTCTAAACTAGGGGTGTTTGGGGTCTGGTTTGTGACTGTGTTTCATTTTGAGCGTGATGCATACATTCAACTTGATTTGCACCTCATCAATGGACAAACAACGATGAATTCAAATGGGAAACCCCCTGCTTCCAATTTTTTCTTCTGCTATTTACAAAATATGTTTTCATGTTATAGGTTTTTGCACTAAATTTTAGTCATCCCCTAATTTGAATAAAGAAGGTAGCCATTAGTTTAGTAATGCATATTTCTTATGTTCTATTAGTCCAATCAGCAAATGAATAAAAATAGTTCTGACTGAAAGCCACAAATTTAGAGCATTGTGTTCAGCTTTGAGGAATGTATGATGCTTATTTTTTGAACTAAGATTTTATTTGGTATTGAAAATTGCAATGATTCTTCCTTGTATCTAATTTTTGATGAATGTATGTCAAACTAGATCTAATCTGATCCGAATGACAATCTTTCTATTTCTTACAAATTATGAAATGTTTGGTTCACAATCTTCTTGATATGTAACTTACAATTGCGTGCTTTGTGGTCACAGGTAACACAAGCTGAACTCCATTGTCAATTCCATGCATTGGGGGCAGGAGTACTTGAGGAAGTCAGAGTTCAGAGGGATAAAGGTTTTGGATTTGTCAGATACAATACTCACGAGGAAGCAGCATTGGCCATTCAGATGGCTAATGGAAGACCAGTTCGTGGGAAGACTATGAAGGTGAGAAGCCTTTCACCTATTGCTTGTCTGATCAATTAATTAATGTGCACAGCCTAAGATAAAATGCTTTTGACGTGAAATATTCTCTCCGGAGTGAAATATAAGCAAAAATGGGTTAAAAAGTTTATATATCAACTTTTTTTAACTCATTTTTGCTTATACTTTATTTCACAGGGAGTAGAAGTAATGTTTTCATTAACAAAAAAAAAGTAACGTTTTCATGTGAGTGAGTATTTTACTTGATTTGTGCAGTGTTCATGGGGTAGCAAACCAACGCCTCCTGGGACAGCTTCAAATCCGTTACCTCCACCTGCTGCACAACCATATCAAATACTTCCTACTGCAGGGATGAACCAAGGCTATTCACCTGCTGAGTTGTTGGCGTATCAGCGCCAGCTGGCATTGAGCCAGGCTGCTGTATCCGGCCTTTCAGGACAAGCTCTTCTTCAAATGTCTGGACAGCATGGCCTAGCTCCTGCTTCAATGGGTATAAACTCTGGGGCATCCCAAGCCATGTATGATGGATATACTGGTAATTCGTCAAGACAGCAGCTTATGTACTATCGTTAATGCATTAACCAGTTCAGATTCACCAGTTGCGTTGTTGGGGGCATTGATGTGCATCACATTTCTCTTTGCTTCCACACAACAGCATGTCCTTTCCAAACTGGTTTTTTTTTTTTCTTTCTTTTTATTGCGGTATTGTGGCTTGATTTTTATTTTATTTTTACTGTGTTGTAATTTATTTTGTTTGATCTAAAGAGGGTTTAAGGACTCAACAAAGGGATCTATGTTTTGCTAGAAAGAGCTGTGAGTTTTATGTATTGCTTGGGTAGTTTTTATCATCGTTACTGTATATTTATAAAGTATTGACTCAAGTTCATGTTAATAATTTTGTTCTTGTTTTCCTTTGGTGCCGTGAAAGGCAAAATGTTTGCTGCTTATTATCACCAACGATGATGTTTTTTTGGAAAATACACAAAAATCAGTTATTTTTATTTATTTATTTCATTCATACATACATCCAAAACTTAAGTTGGAATTAATAGTGTTAATTCTGGCACGTGATAAACCAATTTTAAAACCTCTTTATCTTCAACTGTTTAGATTTCACTCGGCTTATTGCTAGTTATCTTGTAGGTGATTTATTTCACTTTGGCTTTATGTGATGTTTAGAAATTATTCTATAGATAATTATTATTTGGAATTCAATAATCTCTAACTAAGACCGAAGGTGATTTATTTATGATTTTTAATAAAATAGAATTTACATTAAACTGAAAAACTAAAACTGATTAGTTTTTAATAATGGGTGGAATGGTGATGGAGGGACATCCTACCATGCCATAGCTATCTAACAGTTGATGCAAGCAGATGCTAATTGTGTAGTTATGCCTTCACTGCTAGCATGCATTTTGTTTTTGTTATGAAGTTCCTGTCATCCTAATATTTATACTGAATTCCGTTGCAGATAGCACCTCTGCACAATATTCCTTGCAATCTACTTACTAGGAAAACAACAACCCTTGCATTTCTTTTTGCTGAACAAGGCCAATCACAGGCGTTTCTTGCACTCTCGCAGTTTCCATTTCTTAGCTTCTTCTTTTTCTAACCAATATAATCTTTTTGATTCAAAGGTCCTTTTCTATCTTCTTTGTAGTCATCGAAATCTATTTGGAACCAGAAACCAAAGAAGCATCCATTGGGAGTACAAGAGGTGTACTCTCTGTTTGATTTTGGTGAAACTGAGTTGATTTTTATCTCACATAATTGCTTAAATTTATCTTCACAAATTACTTTGCCCTTTGGGTTGGAACTTGGAGAAATATTGATAATTTTGCCAAATCTTTCAAGCCCACCTCTGCTGATGAGTATAATCACAATAAAGGGTTGTAGTTAAAGAAACAATTCAAGTTAGTAAAAAGTATTCAGTGAAATTCTTTTTTTCTTTTTCATTTCTAGCTACTTCCATTCTTTAAAAAAAAAAGTTGAAATTAAACACAAGTTAGAGGTGTGATCTTTCAAGTCTATTGGAGTATTAATATTGAATAAGATGCAAGTTGGTATCTTCGATTTCACTAGTGTTTAAGGTTATGACAGTTTGTTTTGTCAAGTGACATATAGTGAAAACTTGTGTTTTTTTTTCTTCACTGAAAACATATGTGCTCAATGTTCTTTTTGTTATGCAATTCATACTCAAAATATATATCTACATTCAATGTTGAGAGAAATTGATATAGACTTGCACAAAAGCTGGCGTATAATCTCTAATATGTTATGTTTAACAAAATATCTATTGCCTTCATTTATCTTTTTCATATACTTAACATGTATTCATCCTTATTTTTCAATATTTCCATTAGTTTTTGTGCAACTTGATTTGAACATTTTAGAATACTAAAAATTCATCATCACAAGTTATACAATTTGCATAAATATAAATAAGTATATTTTCACTGCAAGAATTCATTTTCCACCTGCATAAGGCTTAAGTTGTGATTTTTCTACTGCCATTATAAATATATTAGAATTTTCTAAAAGAATGCAAAATCTTAACTTTAAGAGAAATGCATTTTACTCCCAATTCAAGTAAATACAATTTTTATGAAATTATTATTAGTAATATATGAATTTATTTCAAAATACGAAGAAAAAGTTGATTTATAAATATATTTGAACTTCATATAAATAAATGAAATTTCACATTGGCTTTCAACTAATTACAACCACCATCTCAGATTATTCAATGTGTTGACAGCATTAGATCTGAAATAAAGTGGTTTTCAACAATTAACTTTGTTAAAAACTATGGCCTGAAGTTGGAATCATGTGTTTCTAAATTTTTTATTAACCATTTCGAAAATAAATAGATTTAATGAATTTTTTTTTTGTTGAGATTATCAATATAAATATCAATACTTCTTTCAATAAAATAGTTACTAGGAAGGAAGTCCATGTTGTTATTGCTCACTTTGGTCGAGGTATATATTTATTACTACTTTTTTTTTTTAATTTATGATTGGGATTTATTAATTAAATAATTATATAGATTAACTCTTTTTTGGTTAAATATTTACATTGAGACTCTGAATTTGCATTCTGAGTTTCTATCTTTAAAAAGCTTACCCCTTTAATGCAGACTATATTAACATAAGTAAAAAAAAAAGGCACAACTTGAAGAATCAAGCTTGCTACAACATGAAACCACCTAAGTAATCTACATTTAATTTAGTAGACCAATCCATTGAACAAATTTTCTATGTTTTGTTCAACAGGATCTTGTTTTGACTAGTCAGTCAAACACCAACTGACGTGTTTCTTCTAATCTCCCCAGAGTGAGGAAATGGAGGACACGTTCCATCCTGCAAATAGGTCAACATCAGATAAGCTCATCAAACCAATTTAAGAATAACACCCAATTTAGACCATACACTACACACACTAACCAGCACACGCACAAGATTCTTAACTAAAGAATAGAGCCAACCTAACATGTTTAGAGGTCTAAAGTGAATGTTATGATGAGACCTATTTAGATAATAAAGGAATAACAAGTTTTACTGCCTCGAATTCAAATTTGAACTAGAATCGACATGAGACCCTTATTTTGAATAACTGAACTCATGGAACATCTATAACTAATCTGTCATATTATATAATCATAACTAAATTGAATTGTTTTAGACCCAAAATTTTGAGGCCTTAAACCCTAGCTTGAGCTGATCCTACTAAAGAAAAACTCTTATTATAGGTGTAACTTTAAGATTGTTTCAACAGTACAGAGAGGCTTACCAGCTGCAGTGAAACTTGTCTCTCATGTGACATATTTACAGAGCTACTATGAAGTGTTGAATATCTCTCACTATCTTCAGCACTATTTTCAGCATGATCTCTCAATCTATCAAGTTCTGGTAGTACAACTTTACCAAGATCAGGTCTATCTTTTCTTCTTAACTCAGCACACTGAACTGCAATTTTTGCTAAGCTCAATGCATCCTCTAGTGGCCAATCAGTCACTGAAGGATCCAACATCTCAGTAAAAGTTCCTTTCTCAATTGCTCTTTGAACATTATGTGCCAAACCCATTGGGGATTTTGCTGTCAAAATTTGAAGGAAAATGATTCCAAGTGAGTATATGTCTGATTTCACACCCAACATTCCTGTCTGCTGATACTCAGGATCTATGTAACAGAATGTTCCTGCTGTTGCTGTCAACCGGTATTGTGTCACGCTGTCAGCGATAGACGGTGGAACTAGTCTTGCCAAACCGACATCGCTGATTTTGGCTACATAATTTCTGTCTAACAATATGTTTCCTGGTTTTAAGTCTCTGTGTACTATAGGTTCTGGTTTTGTCTGGTGAAGGAAAAGCAAGCCAGTGCTGATTTCAGCTGCGATTTTGAACCTTAGCTGCCAAGAAAGTGGTGGACTGTTGCCTTTGTGAAACAAGCAATCGTCTAAGCTTCCGTTCGACAAGTACTCATATACTAAGCAGCCGTATTCTGGACATGCTCCTAAGAGAAGAACCATGTTTGGATGTCGTATGCAGCTCAGTACCTCAACCTGTGAAGATATCATGTCAACTAAGGTGTATTTAGATAAACAACTTAATTAAACGCTTCGTGATTCTCACATTAGTACTAATGTACAAGCTATTTATATACTGAAAGAAAAAATATGGTTACTTTTTTCATATAAGTCAGTGAGCTATTTTCATAAGCTATATATATACTAGAGAGTTTATTGAATGTGTAGTGTTGCATGTAATGATTTGTTTGTGTGCTTACCTCTCGTTGAAACTGTGACCTTCCTTGAGCCGCATCGGGACGTAGAACCTTAACTGCAACAGGTGTGTGGTCAAGAAGGCACTTAAAAACAGGACCATATCCTCCTTCTCCAATCTTGAGAGACTGTGAAAAAAAATTCGTTGCAGCTTCGATCTCCTCGATCGTATACTTTCGATACCTGATATCTACATTTACCAGAGCATCCATTACTTTTTTCTTCTCTTCTGATTCTCTAAGTGCTTTCATTTCTGCATGAAGTCTTCTCTGTGCTTCAAATTCTGCTATCCTCTTTTGTGCTTCAGCAGCCTCAATGGCTGCTTTAGATCTTTCTTTCTCCTTTTCTGCAATTGCCAATGCAGCTTCCTCAGCTAGCCTTGCCTCTTCCAGTTTCCTCTCTTCTTCTAATTTCCAGCGCTGAAGTTCTACCGCCTGTCATGAAAATTTCAAAACATGTCTCAAGATTTATATACTGCTAGTATAGTAACCCGTGTCATGAACTAATATATATTAACTTTTAAGCATTTGTATTAGAATTTTTTTATTTTTATGTGAAAGATTTTTGTTAGAATGAATATAAGGCATATCTATGAAACACTGTATAACATTTGTTTAATTTGAGATTTATATACTATATACTATTGAGATCTTCTAGAGAGAAGCTAGATTTAATTCATACCTTCTGTTGTGCTGTAAGTGCTTCTTTACAAGCTGTATTGTACATTTCCATTGTTTGCTTGAGCTCCAACTTTAATCTCCTCATTTCAGCCTCCATGTCATCCTATAATTGTAGCACAAGATTAGATTATTCACATGCACATGTATTGCAAAACATACGAGTGTGTCTTTGGTTTTGTGGCGACAAAATTGATTTTGATTGAGTTTAAAAGTGAGTTTAAGTTAAAATTATTTATGTTTGATATGTTCACGTGAAGTGAGTTGAACAATAAAGTATAGTGTAAAAGAATCATGTTTTGAGGCAAAAGTTGCATATCATAGCTTCTAATTAGAATAAACTCTAGAAACAAAATCAATTCTAACATAGAAAAAATGATTTTAAGTTTTCAGAATCACTTTTGTCGCTCTCAAAAGTGAATCAGAACATATATACTAAATGTGCAATGCTATGCTTCCTTACCACAGCTTGTGATGAAGAAGACGAAAGTCTTTCGCTATCGAATGAGAGTGATGTAAATTCAGGAGGAATGCTGGAATCTGAAGACATTTTTCCTTGATAAATAGATTCAAAGCTGTAGTTTCCATCTGGTTCTGAGCTACTTGATAGCCTTGGGTTTGACATTCCTGCCTCTGAGTTGTTACACAATGGAGGTAACATTCGGTCGATACTCGCCCTTCCAGTGCTGATAAAGGATATATCACCATCTGTCATAGAACTTTCCATATATTGTTTGCCATTGTAACCTTTCCTAGTCAATGGGGACCTGCATCCAATAGCATTTTGTTTTTTATTCAGATGACATTTTTTTGTGTGGAAAACTAAGGTCTCTATCTTTGCACTCAATTACATAGACTAATTACTCAAGATACCGAGATTCATTTAAGGGATTCAGATGATAATTTAACCATTCAAGAATAGAACATTTGCTAAGTAATGTTACTTACGTGAATGATTCTGTTCCATCATGCGATTTACGCGGTGCACCATCAAAGGAATATCTTTCTTGTTCTAAAAGAAACCACATTTCTTAGTGATAAACATAATGATATTACACATATAATTGAATGAAATGTATAAAGGTATGAATCTAACCTTTTTCACTATGTTCCAACACCACATTTGAGTCTGATTGATATGGTGTGGTAGTAGTTTGATTGACTTGTAGAGGGGAAATGGTTGGAACAGGACGAGAAGCCGATCGCATCGAGTGAATCTTTCCTTTGCCAATGATATAGACTGTACAGAAATCTGGTGCCCCTTTTGATACTGTTCCAGGAATATCTGATACCTTGAATCTTCTGATTAGAACAAAAAAAAAAATCCTTCAGAAATGGAATGCATACTTACACTTTATGCATTTTAGAAGCTAGAATTAAGCTTTTATTAATGTTTGGCAACATATAAATGCATACATCAAATAACATAACCATAAGTTGAAATGAGAACCTTAAATCAGCACATTGACTATTTTTTTATTTATTCTTAGAATGGATGGTAGAAAAATAGAAGGTAAAATTAAAATTTGCAAAAATGTGATGCTACTGAGAAATATGGATATGCAGCATACTTGAGCAAACTAGTTTTTGCTGAAGAGCCAAGAACAAGATGCTCGATTCCTGCCTGAGTAGCATATTCAATCAATGCTTTGGATACATCTACATCTTCTAGTAACACATCCTTGCATTGAATCTATGTTACCATAAGAAACACAGAAAATAGATAGATGATAAGATTCTATTTAATGTATGGAATTCTAAATAAAGTTCAAAACGTTATATGTTGTTTTATTTCAACAATCACGTTTGATCTCTAAAATGAACAATAGATCATAGATAACTTACATCTTTCCGCGTGCAGAAGACGCGATATGGAAGGAAAATGTTTTTGTTTTGAGTTTCTGGTTCTTTACCTATTGTTAAACTTTCGTTACTACTTAATATATTTATCCCTGACCCTGCAATCAACCAAGTGAGAAATCAATATTGTAGCCATAATTAAGAGTAGCAACTCAATAATTATGCCATGCATAGTTTTTGCTGCCAAAAAACTGTGATTCTTTTGTACTTCTTTTGCAATTCATGTCCCTACAATCGCTTATAATTAATCAACAATAACACAATAAAAAAACTTAACATGAATATTTTTTGTTATATGAATTTTTTTATATATATTTCTATGCATGATCTTATTAAAATTAAGATATCAACAAATATTTTCCTCTACATACCACAAGTCTCACACTAGTTATTATTATATTATAGAGGATTGTTATTTCTAATGAAATCATTATTCATGAACACATCACGAATGAGATTTGTTATTATTATATTATAGAGTATTGTTGTTTCTAATGAAATTATTATTCACGAACACATCATGAAGTGGCAAACCCCATGAAGTCAGCCCACATAACCATACACCACATGTGTTCGTTGAAAAATCAAACAAGTTACATTAAAACATTCAACTTTTGTCCCAATAGCAATATATCGTGACAATTAGCATTTTTCTATATTATATTAATGCAAGTTTGCTATGGTACAAAGTGTATAATCAATGTTCAAATTTTGTCTCAATAGCAATATATCATGGCATTTAGCATTTTTCTATATATTATAATAATGCAAGTTTGATATGTTACAAAGTGTATAATCGTAATTATATGTATAAGGTATATACTCACTTAGGGTGAAAAGAGAAGGTGATGAAGAAAGAGAAGGTGCCAAAACTTTGACATGGATGAGAATTACAGTTGCATTTCTTGAGAGGAGATTATCAATGGCCCATTTGAGTGCATTTTGGCTCCCCTTTTCTTTGTCTATTGCCACTGCTATTAATCCATTTACACCATCCTTCTTCTCTGATTGATTCTTTGGAAACAACATTCCTCTCTTTGGTGTTCTTTCAATGAACACTATAGTAATAATAAAAACAAAAAAATCTTATTTTTTCTTTCTTTGCAAGAAACCATTAAAAGTTGCTTGTTTTTTGCATTTAAAAAAAATATTTTAATTCAAAGGATAACATAAACTTGTTTGTTCCAAGCAAAAATACTTTTTGGGTTTTGATTTGTTTACATTGTTTGAAGGTTCTTTTTGGTTGTTCAAAACAAAAGAATAGTAAATATCCAATCTTTCTCATACAACAAGTAGCAGCCATTTTTGGTTTTATTTTTATATTACTATTTTGGGAAATTTTTATGAATGTCACAACCACAAAGATTATTACATTGAATATCTTGCCTTAAAATAACCAAATTTTGCGGGCTATCTCTGACTTACTCTTTTTTGAGAGTGACCAAATAAGACCAAATGCAAACCCGTCCAATACAAGACTTTAATAAATCTACACAAAAAATATTAAAGATTTATTGTTTTCACATTTGGTTAAATAATAACAATAAACAGCAACAACAACCATCAATCTAATTAAAAAAAATATCACACTAAGTAATGTCGACTACACGACTTAACTATTCATTCATCTAGGTATGTTCCCCACAAGATTTTTACAAACCACGACACTATCAACACTTAAATCACTTCAGTTGAGTTGCCACCATCTTTCTTACATAGGTGCTACCCCAACTCTATCTGATGTTGTCATTTCTATATTTCTAATCCTATTTTGTTTGATCTTTTCACTCATTTCTAATCCTACATCTTCACATGCAACATGCATGTGTACGTATTATTATGGTCAGGTGGCATAATTAACTAAGTCGTGATCATATAACATAATAATAACAACCTGAAAATCAAAGCAGCAAATAATACAAAATAACATGCAACATTTAAACAGATCAATAAGAAATTAAAAAAAGAAGCCATTTAAATTTACTAGTTGACATAGTAATCATATATATCAAAATTATCAACTAAATCTATGCCATACACCTTTTAAAGGAAGGGCTTTGCCTAAACTTATCTTAAATAATAGAGTAATTCTAATCAGACCTTTTCTTTACAAAAACTTACCTTTTAAATAGCAGGTTTTAACAAACATACTGATAGAAACAAAAGATATATGTAGTGTATAAGTATCTTATGTTTGATAATTTGAAGTCCATGAGTACATAAGCATCTCATCAACGTGTAACTTGTTACAATCTCGTATGATTCTATTCTCTACCAACTTTGGTCTTCGTTGACCTTCTCTAGACAACTTGGATGAAGGTCATAGTCACAAACATCACAAGAGAATGTCCAGAACTTCCCTTGTTTCTTACAACTATCACATACATAGGCTTTGGCCATATCCAATTTGAGTAGATGTTCATGCTTAACATCCTCAACATGTTGAGGCAAAGCATTTCCTTCTTTTCTCAGAGCTGCTTCTAATTCTTTTATCCTTGATTCAGTAAATGGGAAAGCTTCTGCGCCGTACGACGAGACCATAAACTTTCCATTCAAACTAATTACTTTGCCGTCTGGTCCAATGAAAACCAAAGCTGGAATTTTCTTTATATCAAAAATTCGACAAATGTCATGCCTTGTTCTGTCCTCGTACGGGATAGCGAGCCACGGCATGCTAGTTCTGTTGAGATTGAATTCTTTAAGGTCCCTATCTGTTGAAATTAAAACAATCTCAAGGCAGTGGCCTTTTGTATCCTTGAGATTTTTGTATACATCTGCAAGTTGAACGGCAAAGGCACGGCAAGGAGGAGACCAATAGGCGCCAAAAAATAAACCTACGGTTTTCCCAGCTAGTTCAGATACAAGCACCTGCCAATGCAACAATGAAACATGTCATGTTTTATATTATTACTATAAAGTTCCACAAATGCATTCTAGGACTTGGGTTAAAGGTTTTCGTTGTTTTCGCAACGACAATGCAGCTGTGATTGAGGCTACGTCAGCCACATCTGACAGAGATTCTCTAAAATATCAAGGAGTGCGACTGTAATCACAATATAAAATCTTGATCACTATTACATAGTAATAAGCATGAACTACTTCAAGCAGGGATTTAGGATACCTTCCTATCGTCTCCCGAAATCAGAAAGTTGCGTCCTTCGCGTGTCAATAATTCTTCCAAATTTACTTCTTCACGTTTTCTTTTATCTATGGCTTTCAACTCCTCATGTCTCTTTTTTGTGAAAGGAAATGCATCAGGACCGTAATCCTCAATCAACTCAATCAAGTTTTCTTCAACAGTTAAGGCATCAGAACATAATGGAATGAATGACGGGATTCGATCAACCCGATATCTGTCAATCAGTCTTCTGTGCAAATTTAAATCAAATGGGACAGCTAGCCACGGCATACTCTTAACGTGTTCTTTAAAACCATCCTCTTCTCGGTCAAAGGAGATGAAGATGATCTCTATATTTATCTCTCTCTTTCTCAGTGTTTCATAAAGATCAACAAGATGAGGAATGAAAACTTTGCAAGGTCTACACCAGTTGGCAGAGAAAAATAAGCAGATGTTTTTCCCATTGCAATCAGACAAAGGTACCTAGTGATTCAAAGATGGAAATCATTAGCTAGTTTAACCAAGATCAGAAACTAAGAAAATGATGTAATTTGTTTTCTTAAGTCGGGTTTTATCTTTATTTATTTGAGTCCTGTTTAAATAAACAACTTAACAAAAGGTAAACAAGTAAAATTGTTTTCTTATAAACTATAAGTTGTTTTATAAGTTATCATGATGACCTTATGGGAATAAACTAAAAATAGTTTATGGACATGTGATAAGTTCTCTGAAACAGCATCACAAATGCTTATGTAGATAGATAAACTCAAATAAGCCAATGAAACATGTTTTGCCTTTATTTGAAGAAAAAACAAAACCTTATGAGGATTATTTAGAAGTTAAACCACTGAAACTGCCACTTGATCTCAACCCTCAAGTTGAATCAATTAACTTACCCACCTATCGTCTAACAACACACACACAATACAGGAGAATTCTCAAGAAACTAAGCTTTAATTTTTAGTCTTTAACCCTCTGAATCTTAGAGAAGGGGGGTTCTAACTCTTGATAATCCGAATTTCGGCCAAGAGGTATGAAAAGTCTAACTACGGATCATTTTAGCCAGGGTACGAACTAAGATACTCTCGATCAATTTGTCCTTAAATGAAGTTCTTTAACCAATTGAACTCAATAACTTGATTAAGAAACTAAGCTATATACATACCTTCCCTTCACAAGATAAAAGGAATTCAACACCTTCAGCTGCAAAAACTTTCAGAACATCAAAGCTATCAACATATTCAGCTTCAAAATTCAGCCCTGCCATAGGAGCCTAAAAAAAACAGATGTAATCCTCTCTTCTTTACAGGCTTTCTTGAAACCTAATTGATCAAAGGGTGAAAAAAATAAAGAGTTTTCAAAGTAGCACCTAAAGTTAACTATATAACCTTATCCATAAAACTTTAACCCACTTACTTGTTAAATACTTTTGCAAGGGAATCTTCCACTATTTCTAAAATTTCCACAAATCTTCTGTGGCAATCCTGAAAATAAATATCGGAATTAGGAATTAGAGTGGTGAAACAAAGTAGGAGGTTATGAGCAATATTCTGAAAATTGAAATAAAGAATAATAGAAAGAAGTTATTATGACCACGTAATATGGGAGAATATTCCCATGTAGGATGCTTCAACCAAAGGGTTACGTAAAACTTGAAGCCTTTTTCCTAGCTTTGTCTAAACCACATATATATCACTTGATTGAATTGTGTTATTTTATTTTATCACATCTTTCAATGGTTTTTTATGTTAGAAAAATATGGTTGATAAATACATATAGAAAGACTCACACCTTCTGATCATATCTCATTAAGATGACAGAAATAGAATACATATTATGTATGTGTACAGAAGATTAAGGTGGGACCAAGTGTAAATAGATGATGGCGATATCTAATATTTTAGATTGAAGACGAAGTCAAACACTTCAGATCAACATGATACTGGTGTATATATTTTCATTCAATCAATTTCATTTTATCATATTATTATCGGTGTAGTTTTCGTGATTCAATCAGTTTGCAATGTTAATGTTTCTGAAAAAATAAATAACAAATGGAAGATTGGAGTATTAAACAGAGTGAAAAAAAAGTGATGAATGAGTTCAATAATAAGATTAAGAGCATAAAGTTAACGCAAGCATGAGTTAAACAAAAATAAAGCATTAATCAAAAGTAGAAAGAATTAATTATTACCTTGAAGTTGCAGAGAGAAAGTGAAAGGGAAGGTAGAGAGGTTGAGTCTCCAAAACGAAAGATGAAATGAACGGTGGGACAATCAACGCTTTTAATATCTATGACGTGGCTATAAATCTACTTATCTATTCATTTTCAAATCATTAATAAAACTACAGTTTAATTAATGTGTAGCTCCTAACCTTTAGGCGGAGATAATAATAAATTGAAACCATCTTGACTCTTAAAACAGTTTTATATAACAAATCTTCTAAAATATAAGTTATTAGAAATTATTGGAAAGGCTTAGCAAATGCCGAAATTCTAGAGATTTTGCAGTCATACACAAATTTATTTACAATTTTATATATTAACAAAAATATTCATTTTAATAAATATATATATATATGCAAACAAAACAAAATATAGATGATTTACCGTACACTCGTATTTAAATATTGTCTAAAATTTTAATAAATATCAAAGATATTTCTTTTAAATTTTAACGGTTAAAATAATAATTCAATTAAAATCAATTTAATAAAAAATACAAAAAATGAATATGTATTTCAAAATTCTAACTTATAAAAAATATATCACATTCTCAACTCATTAGTAAAGATGAAGAAAGATGAAATTATATTTTTTAAAAATAACATTAAAATTTCAAATTATTTTTAAACACGACTACCACTTATCCATCTTAAAATTTGCCGTGGTGGTAAGGCCCCTTTTTTCCATTTCTGTAATTTATTTCATTGTTGCTCGTTCTGTTATTTTTGGACTTCACATCTCCAAAATTGAATTGGATAGTAAATATTCAATATATATATATATATATATATATATATATATATATATATATATATATATACTTTTAATAATAAGCATTCAATAGTTTGGACATATGTTTGTCAAAAAATTTAGTCGGGCATATGCTTTTATTTTGGAGTAAGAGTTTCGGCACGAGGCAAGGGCTTACAAAATTATGGATATTTAATTATATAATAATACATCATCCGTAAATGAGTGTCTCACTTCAAATTTTTATTTATTTCACGTTATTTTGTCTCTATATTACTAGTACTATTGATGCATTAATTATTATTTTCTATCACTGTTTCTTTATTTATTGTATTTTAATTTATTTAATTATTTACTAAAATTATTACTCTTATTTTAAAATAATTGATAATTAAGTCATTTAATTATTTTGTACATATTAAAAAAAATGTATAAACAAATTAGAAAATATTAATTTTATCAAATTATTTTTATTAAGTATTTATATATTATCAATGTCATAAATTGCATAATAAAACATATTATATTAAAAAATAATATAAATACTATTAATTAAAGAACATAACTAGAAAAAATAAATTGAAAATTGAAATGATCAATTATTTATTTAGACAATTTTTTTAAAAATAAATAAATCATTTTAAGAGTGTAATAAAAATACTGTAATAAATAAAACTCAATCTATCATTAAAATCATTACCATTAATCATTTCCTAAACAAAGTATAACTCAAATAGAACAATTATAATGATAATGGGTATATGCTCCTTGATGATAAAATCTCAAATTAAATTAAATAGCATGAAATGGACGGTACAAACCATGTGAATCTGATCTGACTTAGTGCTTATCTCTCTACTCGCATACCTAGAAAATGATACAACATGACAAACATGACAATGACTCATTTCCAATTTTTCCCCAATTTTCAATGGTATGATTTATTTTTTCTTTCGGGTGGCCCTCGAAAACATATCTTTGATGTTATGTGATTCTGTCTCCAGTTTTAACTTCTTTGCTTGTCTACCTTTCTTCACAATTGTAGCCTTCTTATCATCACTATGTTCCTCTAATACATTACTCAAACCTAAGTTACTTTCCTCAGCATTTGCTTGTGTTTTTCCTGTTACCTCAAGTATATTTAACCTGCAAAAGTAAAATCTACTTAAGTCAATAAGCCATCTTAAAGAGTCTCATTCCAACTCAACCATGATTTTTCATATAGCTACAAGGAATATATAAAAGATATTCTCAAAAGCCATACTTAAGGTGATCACACAAAAGCTGCAACCAGTGCTCTTCGTTTAAATATTCTCCTATTATAGAAACTGCATCGACCACTGCATCAGTAACATCAGTAGGTAAATGAACGGAAATTTTGTGACATGAAAAGACGATAGATCCACTTCTAACTAGAACAGAAGAATCACTCTTACAATCAAGGGATTGGCGAATGTTACAAAGAAAATATAGGTGCATCAAATATTTTAAGTATCAATAAATAAGATAAAATCAGCTATTCTATTTAACAACCCATGAAACATAATTATTTGTTTCAATGCAATATACTGTGAAATATATTTGTCTGTCCAAAATAATTTTAGCCTGCATTTACACAAATATGCAGATCTCAGTTTCACATGTTGCCAATGAGCCCCTCGTCATCAGTGTGCATGTATACAGAGTATAGGCTGTACAGCAAAAGGCATACATCTGAGAAGGTGCACAAGCACACACTTCAAGGAATCAATTTATCCCTCTTTTCCTATTCCATATACAAAATATCTGTCTTTTCTCAATTTAATTTCAAACAGAATAAAATTATCCAAGCTAGCTGAAAAGACTGGTAGTAGAAAATTTACACATGTCTTTCTCTGATTGAACGGCATAGTTTTTGTCCAACTTGGGTAGTGTCTGTTTTAGCTGACAAACCTAAAATACGAGAAATCAGAATAAAAAACTTTAGCACCGGTGAAAAGCTTTGTAGCAACAAAACAAGAGATGTGCCAAGCATATTCTTGATGACAAAAATAAGCTACAATATAAACTTTACAAAGCAAGCCAAGTATTGCTCGGAAAAATGACGAGTAGATTAATCATGTATCATGTTTCAACCTTGGTTCACAATAACATGAAAAACATAATGAGGTTAAGACATCTATCTGCTAACATAGACTAAATATTATGCCTCCGTTATGGAATTACTGAGCACCAACATAGTGTATGGTCGTTTTAGGGCTTTGAAAGTTATGCAAACTAAATAATTAGAATAATAATATGGAAATAGAAGGAGATATACACAAACCTTATAGCACAGCCAATGTAGAACTTTTGCATCGTCGAGCCTAAAGAATTTTAAGGATTCAACTTCTGCATAT
The DNA here is from genome assembly GCA_037974875.1 of Cicer bijugum. Classification (NCBI taxonomy): domain Eukaryota; kingdom Viridiplantae; phylum Streptophyta; class Magnoliopsida; order Fabales; family Fabaceae; genus Cicer; species Cicer bijugum. Next base: position 15,637,804 of record JBBPBT010000685.1, read on the forward strand.
GCACAAGGATAGAAGAGGACAGATTTAAAATCACCACAATAACATTCAATTCCAAAACTAAAAGTAAAATATGATCTTGTTAGGAACCCAATTGAGAAACGTGGGCCAAAAAGATGATATTGAGAAAAGATAGAAAAAGGGAGTGAATTAGGTGACGTGGCAGATTTAGCAATTTTGTTATAAGGGGGTGTGGGGAGAGTGAGAAATGCATTGAGCATATTTTTCAGTTAGAACCATACTGGTTGGGCAGATAGAGTATCAACTCTTCTCTAAGGAGCATTAGCTCTGGGATTACAGAGGTTTGATCTTCTGTAATACATTTAGTTACTCATCAATAAACAATTTCTATTTCATCTAATTTGCGGGTTCTATCAGTTATCATTACAGTTCAAGTCAAATCTTTCACTTATAAACATCCCATCATATAGCCATTCCTCACAGACAGTATTATTGAAACATTACAGAGCGAATCTATCCTATCACCTAAGATCAAATTACTGATACACAGAGCTGGGAGAATTATGAAAAATATTAACAAAATGAGGTCACCATACTTTGCACTCAACCAGTATAAAAGACATAAAGCCAAACATGGACTTCTCACTTTCTTTCCTCAATATCTGCCATTAAAGTACTTAAATCATAAACATGGCCAAATTCCAAACAAAGTTGTAAGTAGAACTGTAGAAGGTATAGGAGAATAGTACCTTTGACTTCACAAACTACTTGCATACAGCTCTCGACGAGGGACATTAACTGCTGATATCCTGGATACCCATCAATAAACAAGATCTCATCCAATTGCCTGAACTTGCCAAGATCATCACCTTTCTGCATGCATTTTAAAGAACCAGCTATGCAATTATGCATGATACAATTTTATTCCGGGTCGTGGCACACAATTTATACCTAATTAATCCTTGCACATAACTCAAAAGTAGAAGTTTAGCAAACCCTGCATATAAGGCATATCTTGGACTTTGTGTGTAGATTCCGCTATGGTTATACACTTATAGCTGTAACTATTAGTGTGAGTAGACTTTACGCATGAAGTATCAGATGTGTAATTTAAACTTTACTTTGCTTCATCTGCTAGACTGCTACAATTTACCGAGGATTTACTCAAATGGGAAAGAACTAGGAAAATAAATGTCTACTGCCTTTCAATTTCAATGGTAGAAAAGAAACAGAAAATTACCTTCATCCTAGCTTCCTCGAATATGGGCAACATTATGAAAACAGGATCAACAGGTGTGGATATATACAGTCGACCATCTGTTGGAGAACAAAATATAATGATGATAAAAATGAAAAGAATATCTGCCAACATTATTGTTTGACTATATTTTCTTCACGGGCGAAAGACCAAGAGACTACTACTAACTTAACAAGAGGAATCATGATGCTTACATTCAGATAAAGATAAGAAAACAATATTTTTTCTAAGTGTAGGTTAGAATTTACAAGAACAAAGAATAAGTTGAGCAAAAACAAATATTTTGTGGATAGGCATATATTACTATATTAGTTGTTACTTAGTATTTTTCTCCTTCATCGAGTTTGAACCACAACTTGTTCAACCCTCGGCTCAAACCAATTGAGCTACCCACTCCCCACAATAACAAAACTTTTCGTAGAAAAGCATATAAACAAATGATTTCATTAGACAAGAGGTTGATAAGAGAAACTAATGTACCTAAGTACAATAAAAACTAGGAGTAAAATTAAATATAAAAAAAAATATATGTATTACATCTTAGATAATAAAAAAATCTACCTTCACTTGTATAATCTCCTAAAAACCAAGATCCATACATGTTCTTAAACCATTGAAATTCTTGAAGCGTCCCATTTACAAATAGATATTGTGTTGCATTTCCTGGCAAACAAATGAAAACATATATGAAGGATCCAAAAGAAGAGAAAACTGAATAAAACTCAAAAGTCTCAATAAGAACCAATTCCACAATAGAAATTAATATCAAAATAGTATAACAATGTTAACACGTGAGATATCAAATGAACACATTAAGAAATGAAGATAAACAAATTAAAATAAATCATGTGTGTGTGACAAAAATATGATAATTATGAATTATGAATGGTGGATATTATTTGAGTTACCAGATTTGGGATGACGGAGTAAAATCATGCGTCCCAGAGTATCTCCATTTGTACCAGGATCTGCAACATTAGCAGCAGCAGAAACATTATTGCAAAATTTGATAAGTTATTAAAAAAAGAATGAAAGAGTATATAGTAAATAAATTACCGGGTGCAACGAGAACCCGGGTTTCATGAACACCTTCGCACCAAGTCATAGTTAGGTTTAAGTTTCGCTTCTCACCTGTAACACTAACTGTAACCGTAACTGGTGAAATGAAAATGTATTGTTGTTAATATTCGCTTCACAAAAGCGGTGCGCGCGCGGAGAATAGATATTAGAAACGAGAGGGAAATTCCCCCCAAATCCCAATTCCTCCACACCGGCTAAGCCCAAGTCCAAGCCCACATATTTTTGGGCCGGTCCACGTTTGCATTTTATACTAATTTCAAAATTTTCTTCACTTTTGCTAGTTACACCTTTACTTTTTCAGTTATGCTTAAATGTATTATTTGCATGAATTTAATTCACATTAATGTATGCAGTAAATTAAATTTATGTCCTGAATTATATTTACAGAGTCTATTTAAGTGCAATTGAAAGAAAAAAAGAATGTAACCAACAAAATTGAACTTTGTTTTATATTCAATTTTTAGGCAAAAATTATATTGCAAAAACATTACATATAGGACATGTATATTACGAGTGTATTAACACCCTTAAACTCTTACATACCATCATTATTATTTGTAGTACTCTAATCAATATTATTAAATAAAGGGAAAATAAATTTAGGAGAATTGAATTAAAACTTAAGCAAATTATTAAATAAAACAAGTTGTCTCATTAAAATTTTACCTGAAATAACCAATGAAATAAAAGCAAAGTTAGAAAACACAAAGATGCATATAACAAAACGACAAATTGTAAAATTTGTTGCAATTTCAACAAAGTGAAAAACTTTTTTTTATAAGGTCATTTCGACCTTTTTAATCATAATGCAAATCAAGATCGATACAAACCAAAAGTTAACTTAGTTTTTTTTGTTTTTTATTTCTCGTTAATCTTTAGTGGCATATGTGATTCTACATTTCTCGTTTTTCACTTTTTGACATATTTCTATATGATAATATGGAGTTGATCTCTTTGAGGTGATGTTCAGTTGATGTTGTACACTATTCCTCTAATATGAATTAAGTGTGCCTGCAAAAGATACTTTGATGCTAATGTAGGACAAGCGATAATGGGATTTAATGTTTCATAGTTTTGAAAGTATGTATATTACCGAGGAGGTAAATCCCTTATTTAAAATAGTTTTGAGTCATGTTTAAACAACGAGATACGTTTACCTGCGATCGGTGCTAATGATGGTATGTTTGGTGCAAAGAAAGAAAAAAATAATTGATTAGTCATTCTACTATAATATAGAGTATAAGCATTCTTTAATTTATTTTTTCTTCGAAAATTAATCAAAAGCCTATTAATTTTGAAATAATAATATAGAGTATAGATATTCTTTTTTTTTAAAAAAAAAAAATTAAAAGTCTATTAATTTAAATAGATCATACTCATGATTATAAAAAAAAAATTATTAAGTCTGATAGGCTGACTTATATATATTTATCAACATTATTATTATTTATTATTATTATTATTATTATTATTATTTATTGATATCAATATCTTTTATTTTTTATTTGTTAATTGTGAATTCATTTTATTTATTCATTTTTTGAAAGGTTGTTGCAGACTTGCAACAATGCTAATTATAATTTTATTAAGTTTTTCTTATATTTATTATTTTATTAGTTTTTTATATATATATAAAGGCCTAATTTAGTCTATTTAAAAAACGTAAAATATACTATTAAAATATTTTAATGTGAAATAGATTTTTAAATAGATTTACATGTAAGATCATACTTTTAAAAAAGTAGTTCAAACTGAAAAAAAAGTTTACAATAAGGCATAGATCATACTCGAATCTAAAAATTTAATCGCATATATGAGATTCAAACTTTTCAAAATTTAACCTAACTCATTGCCATCCCTAGTCACTGAAACATAATGGAAGATTCTTCGGACAAAATTAGCTAAAATTCTCAACTTTTATAGTTTTAGATTGATTAATAACTTTTTGAAGGACTAAATAGAGTGTCGTGTATACAATAGAAATTAAAAGTTAAGTTCCAAATATTTATAGTATATGACTCACATGAATTAATTGTTTTGGTGTATTAAATAGGATATTGAATATTACGGTTCCTTCAATATGTTGAAATGATGTTGTTGATTTTTAATGAGAATTAATTGATTCTTTACAATTATTTGACTATTCTATTTTTGGTGTACTCCTTCTTCATCTATGACATTTGGTTTTTTTGGATTGAACAAATATATTAAGAAATAATAAACTTAAATTGATGTCGTTATTTTTACTTTTTATTTTATTAAATAAAAAAATTATTTAA
>JBBPBT010000685.1:15656132-15666189 GCA_037974875.1 Cicer bijugum
AAAAAATCAATTATAATTTTGAAATAAATCAACTATAATGTTTTTAAATAATAATTAATTGATTCTCCAATTAATTTTATTATTTTTTGTTAATTCACCTATTGACAAGAGAATAGGAAATGAAATTATGATAATTCAAAATTCAGATGTAAGATAATAAAATCTGATTAAAGATTGTTATATTTGAAATTCGAATTTATGTTTAACCAAACAATTCATCCTAATTATAACTCATTAATCACTTAATCCAATTCTTTGTTTGTCTCAGATAATTTTAACATCATAATCATAATTTACTATTAAACCAAGCATTTGACCAGCATAAATGCAACTCAGTAATCGTTATGTTAATAAATTATGCAATAGAACCATCTAAATTTAACTTACATATCCCCTGGTTTCATTTTCATAATCGCATAGTGATGCTTTTTGAGTAGTGTTTGCAGAGACACTAGTCATTTAAGGGGACAGGTGTTGCTTCTTATGCTACTCAGTTTCATGCAATGTCGACACGACATGCAATGCATCTTCATCTTTTGCCAAGTAATCTGCCACCGGTTCCCCTTATAATAATGATATATACTAACTCTTCTCTCACACACAAACACAACAAAACAACCAAAAATATTCAACTTTTTTTATATCTGAATTTGTCTTACCACCATGGTTGATCAACCAAGAACAACAGGATCCTACACATATGGAGGATCCTATGACCCCAACATCAACCAACCTTCACGTCAAACTGTGAAATTCTTGACAGCTGCTACCATTGGTGTCTCACTTTTGTTCTTGTCTGGACTAATCCTTGTTGGAACTGTCATAGGCTTAATCATTGCAACCCCTCTTCTTGTTCTCTTCAGTCCTATCTTAGTTCCAGCTGCTATAATCCTATCTCTCATTGCTGGTGGATTTTTGTTCTCTGGTGGTTGTGGTGTGGCTGCTATAGCTGCATTGTCATGGATATACAACTATGTCTCTGGTAATCGTCCTGCTGGTTCTGATACTCTTGATTATGCTAAAGGGATGATTACTGACAAGGCCAGAGATGTGAAGGAAAGGGCTAAGGAATATGGAAATTATGCTCAGGGTAGAGTACAAGAGGCTACACAAGGGTCTTATTGATAATGGTTGATTTGGCTTCCACCCTTTACCATTTGCATGTTCACTTCATGCATTTAATGTCACCTTCTCTGTTTGTATCTTTTTAATTTATTGTGTTCTATGTTGTTCCGCTGTTTTTTTTTGTAATATTTCCTTTGTTTTTGGAGTTAAATAGTTCGTCTTATTTGTGTAAGCATTATGTTAGATAATTAATAAATCACTATCTCTTTTGTAACTACAGTATTTCCTCTTGTTTAAGATATGTAAATGTGATTTGTGTTAGAAAAGATATGTGAATGTGATGCAATAGTGTTTCCTCGCTTAATAGGGATGTTGCTTTGGTCTCCCTTTTCTCTAAACTATCTAACAAAATACATAAATAAATATAGGATTGATTTAAAAAAATCTTCAAGTGACAGAACAGGAAATTTAAGACTTGCAAAATTAGGGGTTTTTTACTTTGTCAAAATGTTAATTTTACATAGACTCTTGAAATAAATTTGTCATGGGCATAAGTTAGTAAAAATTTAAATTAACGAAGAAAATGAAATCAGTATAATAAACGACCCCTTAGTACACCAACGGGTGAATGAAATGTCACATATTCACAGCAAGACTGCTGAATGACACATGAATTGGATACATCAATATTAGAAATTTGTGCTTTGCAAAATTAGTAGCCATAGCCCACAAGTGAATGAATGCCACATATTCAAAACTTTAGCTAAATGACACATGAATTTCGGATACCATTAATATTAGCAATTTTTTATACACCACAAAAGTCTTTAAAGAAAATGGAGAGGATCTCTAAATATTTTTATACAGCACAAAACTCTTAAAAAATAATGGATGGAGAGGATCTTAACTCATATTACAGTTTCTTCCGTTATTAGTTGTTACTTGTTTCCTCTGGCTTAGGACCACTGTGACATTTATTTGCAAATTAGGAAATTATTAATTGTCTTCTACCTACTTTCTCTCGAGTATTTTTCATCCCAAATACTGATTCACAATGTTTTCATCACGTGTTCAGATTATTAATTGTCTACTACCTTCTTTCTCTCGTATTTTTCATCCACAATGTTTTCATCACGTGTTCATTTTGGATTTGTATGTTGTATATAAAATGTGTTCATTTTGGATTTGTATATTGTATATAAAATGAGATGAATTTTAAAATGAGAGAGAGGGTAGAAATATTAAATTTTGACCGTACATTAAATTGTCTATTTGAAAAAGTTACATAATTTTTTGTTTTAATAATCTTAATCATTCATGATTTTTTTTTTATTAAGATTCATTCTTCTCATACTTTTATTATCAAAGAACTCACATTTAACATGTTTATGTATTACCTTTTGACTTCATTCATCCAATAGACCTATATAGAAAACTGATTTTAGTTAGTTAGGTTGTCACTATTTGGTCACTCGTATGAAATTTATGACAAGGATATCTATTTTTTACACTATATACTTTTGTGAACATCATAAGAACACCTAGTACATATTAAATGTATTTTTTGACTACTCACTTTTCTTGTACATAAAGATTACTTGATAGATAAATAAAATAACAGAAGAATGAATGGGTCAATGACAGGAAACAGAGGATGAAGTATGGAATCAAATGCTATAAGGAATGAAGAAGATATGCCTACATAACCCCCCTCTGAGTAACACGTTGTATTCTAAACTTTAATAAAAGCACGTGAGAAGGTGTTCATAAATGAGGCTCTAAGGAATAATCAGAATTTGATCATTATTTTATTAGGGAGGACTTTCTCCCATTTTGGTTGGTTTATGTCCACCCATCTTTTCTTTTCCTTTATTATAAATAATATAGTTCCGGTGTGTTTATTTGCTGGTGTGTTTATTTGCTGGTGTGTTTATAGTAAACTATATATTTCTGAAGTGTAAAATTTGCTGGAGTCTGATGTCAATACTATAGTGATGTCTTTGCATGCCAAAGTAACTATAGTGATGCTTTAGATGTCGCTTACTTTTTATAAAAAGCAAAAAGAATTTGATCATAAATACATCACTAACTTGTCATTGTAAAAAAGGATTAATATGCTTATTAAAAACATTAGATGAATTATTAGGAGAGAAACTGATAATTTCAAGAGTAATAGTATGATTCATGGTGAAATCATACAATACTTAACAATAAACATAATGCAGAGTTTTTACAAGCTGTAAACATCAAGGGTCAAGTGGCTTATCGTTTTCTTGCTTGTAGAAGGATTCATAAGTCTGAACTCTTGGCTTTGATTCTGGCAATTCCAACTGTTTCACGAAGCCATCAGTCATCTTGACGAAATCAGTCATGTGAACTTTTTTCCATTCCTTCCAGTTCAAAACAACAGAAAGATAATGAGAACATACTTCTTGAATAGGGAGGAATGCATGGAAAGAGATTTAGAATTTGAAATGAGCATGTGAAGATTAAGGACATTCGCACAAACTATGCAGGAGGCATGTCAAAAATAAGGTTGTATTCAGTATGCAATGCAAAGACAATAATCATATCAGCAACAAGGCCTTCTTGAATGATACTCCCTCCGGTCTTATAAATAAGAAAAAAGTCAAATATATTTAATTTAAATTTAGATTAAATATACTTGACTTTTTGTTTATATTTAAAATCAGACTAAATAAAGGGAGTATGTTTCAACATTACTATAATCAAATGATATCCACTAAGTTAATTCCCTCCTTAACCACATATTGCAAGACAAAAAAAAAAAAAAAAAAAAAAAAAGAGCCAAGAGACTTGAAAAAATAGGACAGACTATTTTTTATCAAGAATTTAAATACTCAAAGCATTTAAATTGTCTTTTCATAGGCTTCAAAATACAAACTAATACAAAGCCATTCACCTTTTATTTAGTGTTCAGAAGAAAAGTGGCCATAAGGTGTTAATCAATGAAGGAACTTCAAATATTATTATTCTTATTATGTGTTACTGAATACTAAACATAAAGTTTTTAGACAAAAAGAGTCACATCAACTGGCCTGTAAAATATGTGTACCCCCAAACTACCCAAAGTTGTGAATAATGCAACCATGAACAGAGGCTTAAGTAATACTAATTAGCAATTTTGCAGGCAAATGTTGAAGTAATGTTTCCAACATATGAAGAATTGAAGTAATAATATATTTGAAGATAATTTAATGGTTTTGTTTGGGAGATGAAAATAAGGAAGATACCTCAAAATCCCAGTCGGAATACAAATCAGGATCATTTGGATTGCTCCAAACATAAGCTTGAACTGGCAAGTTTTGAGAATTGGGGTCCAAAAAGGAAACCTGAACGTCAGTTCTAATATATTCAACATCTTCAAATTCATCTAAAATATGGAGTTCAATTCCTGAGATGCCAAGAAGGACCTGAGCAAAGAGTTAATTAATTGAATAATTAAAATCGAATGGAATAGTAATTAAGAATTGTCAATCGTACTACTTACTCTGCCAGTGACTTTTTTAGATTGGACGGGGAGGATAGCAGGATAAACGCGACCTTTGATCTTAAATCTGTGGCTGCATTAAGAAGAAGAAGAAGAAGAAGAAGAAGAAGAAGAATTGATTGATGAATGAATGAAAGAATGAATGAATGAAGAAGAGAGTAAGAACTAACAAATCGGGGAGGGTAGCAGGTGCGGATGGAGGGACGCGATTCAAGAGGGCACGGACAACCTCATCCGCAAGGAGGCTACCATATACAAACACGTTATGATTCTGATTCTGAGTAATCACACTATTCGTCACCACGCTCATCTTTCTTCTCTATGCACAACTCCACTCACTCCCTTCACACTTCACACATTCAATTAAACTACAATTCTGCGCTTATGTATAAGATCCATGACACGTGCCATTGTTGATTAACTAAATATATACATTTTTAATTAAAAAATGTATTACAAACTTCTGTTTTCAATTTTTCTAAATTTTTAAAATTTGTTATTTCGATATCAAATTTCTAATTTTAATTTCATTTTCACTGACGGAAACAACAAAAACTGCATCTATTCATTCTGACCTTGTCTCATACATACATTTTTTAAAGATTATAGTTTATCTAGTCAGATACTTGTGAAACTTTTTCAAAATGTCTATAAATTACTTTTTAGTTTATATTAATAACCTTATAAAAATAATTTTATAAGTTGAGAAAAATAACTGAGTACAACAAGACTCATATATGCTTTATTTGGTTCAACTAAGTGCAATCTAGAAAAATTCAATTTGCCAGGAGGTATACGTGATTTTGTTTCTAGATTCAATTTTCTAGGAGGTAGAAGTGATTTTATAATATAAGTTATATATTGACATACATATGTTAGTGAATGCCTTCTAATAAGTCAGGTCAAAACAGGAGAACAAATCATTTTTAAAAAACAATTTTTTAATTATTATTGGAATATAATGAAATTATTTTCTAATCATTTCCTCATTGACTACTCTAATAATTGAAACTAAAATCATTTGAAAATTAAACCAAATTAGTTTTCAATTTAGAAAAATCGAACCGAACTGATTTTTAATTCAAAAAATCAAACCGAACCGATTTATAAAAGACCAAACTGATTTAACTTGGTTGTTTTATTCATATAGGCCAAAATTTACATAATTACCCCTAATTACTTCTAAAAAAACAAATTCAGTTCAAGTATTTTTAAATAAAAACCGATTCAATTTGATTTTTAACTAAAAACTAGTTCGATTCGATTTTTTCGTACTAAAAACCGGTTCTTAAACCAATTCAGTTCAAAACTAATTTGGTTCAATTCGGTTTGCCAGTTTAGTTCAATTTTTGGTTTTTCTAAACACCCCTAATAACTATGAGATGAGAGAAAACGTCCAGTGATAGTATTAAAAAGGTGATATTTTTCACGCAATAAATTGCACTACTTATTACTGCTGCTGCCAAGACGAAAAAAGAAAAGGTAACAACGGTTGATTCGGAGCACATGCAATGAAATAAAGCATTCCATAGTACACAACAAGAGGATATATAATAATCAACATCTAACCGAACAATATACCGATTACACAAATTCGATAAAATAGTTCACAGAAAGGGCTGACAGCACGGGATATAATCTAGCCGATGACTCTTTAATCCCAACTTCATATGTTCATTGGCTCTGGGGCACCAAGGATGTCTAGCAATGAGTTATGAGACTCCAGTTCGTCGTGCCATATCGGCAGTTGATCTCCAGGGTAGAAATTCCTGGTCACTCCCTCTGAGTTTATCTGCAAGGGATTCAAAATCAAATGGTATCATCAATTAATTGTGCATATTTAATGTATGAATGTTGCCTTTAAAACACAAATCATTGAACATGATGTCTTACTATGACTGTTCGGACAACTCCTCCACTAGCACCGTCACGAGCAATGGCAAGTGAAACTGCCTTTTTGACTAATTCCTGCCGTACACAAAAAAATACTGTTAAAAGTAAGGATTGAGATAGAAATCCCGCCCCCAAAAATCATCCTCTGAATTATTTTGCCTGTCCATTTATGAAGAAACATGTTACCATAACAAGAAAAACCAGATCAGAGCCCCAAAAAACCTTACATTCACTACAATCTTGTTGGCACAAGAAAGAAAAATGAATCTCCTTTTATATAAATATGATAATAAAATAGCTAACCCACACTTAAATGACTACAGATACCTCCTCTTCATAGCAGGCTCCTACTCATGTCTTATTTCTTCTATCTATCTCAGCCATCATAACTAACTCCCACCAAGTCACTTACAGACACCTTATTTAGCAAGAATCGAGACACATACCTCAGCTTCGTCCTTGGTCATTCCCTCTTTCCAAGCTTGGTCAAAAAATCCATATAAGTAACTGGAGCCAGATCCTGGAAGATACAACTCATGTAAACCATAGCTTTATAAAAGAAAATAATGCAATCCCAAAGATAAAGTTAAAGGCTAGCAATGAAAATTTAAAAAGAATAAGATGTATATAGACTACATTCGTATAAAAATTTGCACAGATCAGTGATCTAGGCCATTCGAAATTGACCGGCGAGACCACTAATGTGACAAGCAAATCATCAAAACCTTAACAGATTCACATACAACCTTCCCAATGGAAGAACCAGCCATTCTACAAGCCTCGCAACAACTAAAGCCTTTTCCTATGAAGTTGAGTCAGCCACATAATAAATGGAAAAAATTGACCTTTTGTGCAAACCTATAGTTATAGAGAAACCATTTGTATCCTCACATTAGTCGTGGTCCCCTTGAATTGTACTACTATCTTTAACTGGCTAGATATAAGCAACCCAAAGTTCTGAGCTCGTGTCTAGGCTTTCTTCACTAAAGCCTTCAAGAAAACCTCTCTACGAAGCACTCATGTCCATTTTCCATATCAATATAACTACGTATAAATATTTTTTATGCTGCAATAACTCTGATATTAAAAAGATACATGCTGATATGGGGAAAAAATTACCAGGTTCTCATCATAAAACAATTCCAAAGTAACTTCAGACAAAGTTTCCGTTTTACTTTTCATCCACATTAGACCGATAGAGAGAGCAACCTACTAGCAATTACTTGGGTTTTATTTAATCTTCCATCTTTTATTTCTACAAGTTTCTGAAGTCAATAGATGATCTAGATCAACTTTAAAAAAAGGTTTTCCTTGCATCACTGATTCTTAGGATCAAAAAATAGATCTTCCAGATGTCAGATCATAATATCAAGGAATACACTTAGCAAGTAACATGAAACATATTATACAGGACACACATCTATAGCTGAACATGAATAAGAAATCGCAATAGATATTGTATTTATAAAACATATTTTATCGATCAAATACCTCCAATAGCAAAAGGTTGTTGTACAATTGTTCCACCTAGAGGAACCCCATAAATCTGACCACCTTCATACTTGTCCCAACCACCAACAATTAACCCAGTTTGTAAGAAATTCTGCAATGAGAATAGATTTACATTACTTATAGACACACATACATATCATTAATTGGTAACAACAGATGTACCTATCGTGCTGACATAATATCAAATGTTAATTTTTGTTATCAAGCACAGGTGTACCTCTCATTGCATTTGCAAATGGAACTCAGGCCAATGAAATGTTAAAAATTAAAACCAATTTTTAATGTTCAAGCCATCAGCATGCTTGAATTCTGCTCAAATTTATCAATTTGTAATATGAAACAAGGAGAAATAGTTAAATGGCAAAAGAACCTAGAATTCAATTCCTATTATAAACATCGTATTAATAAAGATAAACTTGAAAAAGAAAGATATAGGACAAAGCCTTAAAAAATAAGGGAGTTCTCTTGCAAGTTGCAATCTAACGCAAAGTTTGGTTTCTAGCTTTTGGAGAAGCATAGCATAATCTATTCGAGTAGTATCTACTATCTAGAGTTGCAACTAGCATTAAAGATGAAAACTCAACTATACCACTCTAATTAACAAGAAAAAGCCACAAAGTCAAACCTTGTTGTTATATGCGAGAAGCCGAACAAGGTTTGCAGCAACCTTGACTGTTGCAGGTTGTCCGAGCTGAATCCTACATTCAATGAAAATTAAGAGTGATGTGAAGATCATAATGCAAAAATCATAGTCTAAAACATCTTATAACAAAAGAAATTATCCGATTAGACTATACACAAATGACTAAGACCACTTACGTGTGTTGATGGAGAAAGTAGCGCACATAGTCAGAGACAACCTGAGAATCTGCAGCCTGAAAAAAGAACACGGTATTATGGCTAGAACAACCAAAAAGAATTATAAAAGTATAATTTTGAAGCACCGTCAACAAATCCCAACCAACCATATATGTGACTTTAGAAGTAGTTATCATTAAAGTCAAACATTTTTAAAGATGGGACGATTGTGATTGATTGCCATATTGACAGTGTATATGAATTAAATCCGATTTATAACTATCTAATAAACAACCAAAAGCTCAATTTTCATCCATTTTTTAAGATAGCAACTGCCACCTTTAGAAAACCATAGTTAAAACCCTTTTGCAAAACAATAAAATGAAATTTCTAAATTGTGAGAAATGAACTGCATAACTCTATCAAATATAGGAAGCAAAGATCCAAATTAACATATACAGCAAATCAGCTAATAATGATAATACGAGCAAAAAGAAACATAACCGCATAGCAAGAGTGGTATTCGAGAAAGAAAGAAAAGTACCGATCCAGAGCGACAAACGTAGACATTATCAGTGAGCTGTGTGATTTTGTCAGATGCACGATTGGCAACATATACTCCTGAAAGCAAAAGAAAGTAAACATTATTAAAATAAGCATGGTCTAACATAAATTGATTATGATTAGGGTTTGTGAAAGAAATGAATGAGTATACCAGTGCTGGTTCGGGAGTCGGCTCCAAGAACGACGCCGCCGTTGTAGGTAACGCCGATGATAGTGGTACCCATTGAATGGGGAGCGTTGAAATCGAAGTTTTGATCCATGATTCCGATTAGATTCACAGAGGAACAGATAGAAAACCTTGAAGATGAAGAAGAAAGAGGGTAAAGTGAATATAATTCGATGACCTAGCTAACACAGGGTTTAATTGAATCGAATGAAGGTGCACAAAAGAAAGGGAAAAAAATAAATAGACTTGCTGCATAAGTTTTTATTTTCTCAATAGTATATATTTTTTATGTGCTATTAATATCACTTTAATTTTTTAATTAAAAAAAATTATTTTATTTTCATCTCTTAAAATTATGTTAGTTTTAGTTTTATTAATAAAGAGAAGATAAATTTTTTAAGTTAACTATTATTTATATTTTTATCAATAATAAAAAACTATAAAAAAAAAATATTTTATTATTTTTTAAAATATACTATCATTTCACTTTATGTGCATTAACTTTTTATTTTTGAAAATGCATCTCCCTTTAAAAAATTATATATTTT
>JBBPBT010000685.1:15671983-15684450 GCA_037974875.1 Cicer bijugum
CAAAAATTGAAAAAAAAAAAAAAAACTAAAACCGAATCAAACTAACTTCAATAAATACCACATTTATCATAGCGTTAAAACACTTACCCAAAAAAAATAAAAAATAAAAACACAGCGAATTAAAAAAATAAAAATAAAAAATGAGCTAAATAACTTCAATCATCAACATTGTGGTTTGTGTAAGATATCATCAATTAGGGAGTAAATTAATTAACAAGTAAATAGGAAAATAAAGAGGGGATTGTACTTACATTTGAATATTCCCGAGAAACGTGAGAAAGAATTTGTGGCGAAGATAGGAGAATAGAGAGGAATGCTGAACAATTAGGGTTTATCAATGAAATTAGGGTTGCAGAAATTCCCCTCTTTTTCTCTATTGTTTCTTTCTATATCTCTCGGGTAAGGCGTGGGGTATTGCGATGAGAAAAGGTTGGTATTTATTGGGTGAGAAGCTACGCGAATTTAACGGCTTCCACCCCCACCAACTTTTCTGTCACGTGCCTCTCATTGATCCCTTTTCTTATGCTCTCTAATTACAATTTGCAATCCCATTTCATTAAATGCCAACACATCTTTTTTAACATGTTAATTAATTAATCATACATTATCCATTTTTATTATATAATTATTATGGTTTTTTTTCTTATTTGAGACGTTAAAAAGTGGTTTGACGAACCTTTTCTGATTCGTGGATTTTATGGGCTTCCTTTTTGGGAGAATAAAAATAAAAGTATTTACTAGTATTGAAATACAATGAACCTGGATGGTTTTTTAGATTAAATTGGTATCTTTAAATTAAGCCACTTGTCAGTTGTTGCCTACAACTGAAAGCGTGTGAATGTAGAGAAATGAATGAAAGAAAAAATAGAAAATAGAATTGAGTATAATGAACCTGGACATGAAGGTGGTGTTATGGTTCAGTTCCCGCCAATTGGATTGAATGGTTCCCATGTTTGAGGGTTCTTATTGACAGAGCGAGTGGGTAAGGAATTAAATCAGGGACCAGCTCGCCAACCCCACTGTCAACACCACATTCGGAATTTTGAGATCATCATCCCTGTTCAATTTTTTATCAAAATACTTCCGTTGAGAACTCCCTGAAAATTAATTAATACACCATATTTTACTATATCACATTAATAATGATTAATATTTGATAAACATAATTCTTTTTTAAAATTATTTATATAACTTTTTTATATCTGTAAAATAATTAAATAATTCAATTATTTTGAGACAGAAAATAGTTAAAAATCGAAAAGAAAAAAAGAAGAGAATGAAAAAAAAAAAATCATTTTGTTTCTTTTTAATTTTTCTAAAATATTGTCTCATATCACACAATATAAGCAAATGTCAACATATTTTATTCAAATTTTGTTCCAATACATTTTGAGTTTGATTTATATAAGTAACTGGAGAATGTAACTCATACTTTTCTTTAAAACAAAAACTACAAATAAAGAGGAAAAAATATAACAAACAAAAAAATTCTTAAAAAACAAAAATTTACAAATAATGTACTAATACAGTCTCAAATATAAATAAATATTATTTTTTCTTTGTATTGATGTATTTTAATCAAGTACACATACTTTTATAATTAAGACTTGAAAATTAGGAAATTAGATTAGGTCCACTAATTTTACTCCGATCAAAAATCGTAATTAATCTTTGAATTATTAAATATCAATTTACTTGACATTATAATATTGATATTTTATTTTCAAAGTCGTATCTTTAAATAACTACTATGGTATTAAATTTCATCATTCACAAAAAGGGTTAAGAAATTAAGATTAATACCCCACTTCACAAACTCCGTTTTACATATGGAAGTCATTTAGATTTGCAAATGTAAAAAAAATAGATTTTACACTTAAATAATTTTAAAAAAGGTTTAAAAATATTATTAATGTATTTTTAAAATAAAAAACAGCGTCGATTACGTATCAATTGTTGATAAGATTTAAGTTGCAGACCGTACATTTTTTATTCTAAAAAAATAACATTTAATTTTAGACAGTATTATTTGAACCACTGTTTTAAAATGGGGAAATTATGGCCCAGAAACTACGAAAGTATGAAAAATATCATTGACCACTACTTGACGAGAGCATAATTTGTAGTTAAAGAAATCCTGAAATTCTAGTATGTGCACATTCCATACATACAGCATGCAACTCTCAATGTCAATTCATTCTCCAACCATGATGAAAGCACGTGAAAGAGAATGAATAGCCAAAACCATACATATAAAAAACAACGATTTAGCACGAACATTATCCACTCAAATCAGGTTTTCCAGTTCATCACCAATATAGATTGTCAAACGTCATTAGCAAGAAGGGACAGATGTGCACATCAAACAAAATTAATTGTGAACATCTCATATTGGCTTGATCTTGAAGTGAAGCGAAATAAGAGAGAAGACAAAGCACTTCAAATCCTGCAAAAGCCAATTATAGTTATAATAGGAATAAGCCAAACACATTATTAGCTGACATCAACATTCGGTAACTAATGGGCAAGTATCTCCACTTGGCATTCCAAAGCCTATAAATAAATAAAAGGGTCCTTACTTGTTAATGAAACCAAAACGAATTAAAAATTTCATGGGGAGTATAACTCACTCTCTAAAACGTGATGAAATATTAGCATAGTCAAGAAAACACAACAATGGAATACTGTAAGTATAGGTTAAACACAGAATAGAATGACAACGTCGAAAGTATTACATAAACAATATTGGTGATTTTAGGTTCATGCATGGTAATGATTTATGTAACATCAGTTTATTTTCAGTTTTTTCATTGAGTTGTGTGCTTTTTTTACTGATTCTCAATCCTTAATCAAGACAAGTATTTCTGTTTGGTTGTTAAGCAGTTTCGATAAGCTTAAATTTCAAAGTATGAAATACAGTGTGATGCACCAAAAGCAGTTTTGTGGCTGGTTACGCCTACTTCAATTGCACAGCTAATACCGAGTGAGAAAATACCATCCCTTTTATAGTTCAGAAACTTCCTGAAAATCCACAAGTTCTATAAGGATGGACAGAGATCAGCTTACGCATTCTACCTACCAATCCTTCTCCTTCCCTCATGATAATTTTCATAAATAGTTACATGGTCATGTGACAGAATTGATTATTATTGATAATAAGATCTCCACATCTAAACATAGCCTAAAGGCAGCTTCTTTCAATTCCATTTAAACTATTTCAGAAAGTTTTTCCATTGACTATTTATTCGCTATCGTGGCAAAACTTTCAAATTTGACCATGTTGTCACTCATCGGTGTCCTGTGGATTGTGTTGTGGGATTCTTAGTGAACATGAGCTCAAATTTCATTTATGGGGAAGTATGCTAGTCTCACAGTTAGAGAATGTAAATCATCATCATATTAAAAATATGATGGTGGTTTACATTCAATTAGTTGTTTGGACAGTCAATACCATTCAATGATCATACGAAATTCAACCAGAATGATTTGGTAATAACACATTTGATCTAAGCTAATTATAAACCTTAACATATCGTAGCCAGGCCATCCATGGAAGGCAATTCACCCACTATTACAGTTAACACATCAAAAATTGAAAGTTAATGACAACAATTAACAATTAAGGCCTTGTACGGATAAACAACTTAATTAAAAGCTTATAGCATAAACACTAATTATGTATAAGCTATTTTTATAACAAAATAAAATTAAAAATTATTTTGTATTAGTTATAAGCTATTTCCATAAGTTCCCTTGGATAGCTTATGAAAATAAGTTGAAGATAGTTTATGGAAATGTCATAAGTTGCTGTCTTCATAAGCTATCCGGAATCATCTACAAGTGTTTGTGTCAATAAATAAGTTGAAATAAGTCAATTCAAACCGATTGTAAGTCAAAACTTTCTACCATAAGCATACTAGAAATAACTAATTATAAGAATATGACTACTTATCATCTTGTTCACAGTTGAACATAAACAAAGAGGTAGGAAACATTAAAACAGAATAGTCAACAAAAAAACCCATCAAAATAATGGTCGAGCTCAATCACCTGAACAAGATAGTAAAAGATGCGAAGCCCTTCGGGATCTGCACTGCTTTGAACATCGACAAGTGAGCCAATCTTGGATGTGGTGAAGGAGATATGCTCATTCCCCATCACAATCTCAAGCTCCTGGCGCCCTACACGGTCTGGTTCTGGCCAGTTGTTATCATCTTCCTTCATAATCTAAACAAAGACCCAAAAACCCATTCAATCACAAAACAATACAATAGATAACTTCTCCACAACACTCGCGAAGGTTTAATGCAGTTGGGCAACGAATAAGCATAGAAATCGGAATAGAAAAAAAGGGGAAGTTATTGATAGGGTTAGGGTTAGGGTTACCTCGCTATCAGAAATGATACGACGACACTCGCGAAGAACGGCAGGAGTGAGATAAACTTCCTTGCGAATGATGGTGTCGTTTTTGTAATTGGAATTGTTAGCATATCTTAGCTTGCCATCGGGTCTGAATTCGAACTCCAAAAATTCGTGACCGAATTTGCCCTTGTGTCCAACGTAGTATCTCAAGTAGAACTCTGCAGTCTCTTCTTCGCTTCCCATTTCTCAAACAAACAATAGAACAAAAACGACGACAGAAATAATATTGAATTTTTAGGGCTTAGGGTTAAGTTTGTCTGTTAAACTGGGTCATGGGCTTCTTTCATCAGCCCATGTAAGTTTTATTTTAATACCAACAATGTTTTAAAATTGCAAAAACAAAAATGGAAGAACTAAAGAAGAAGAGAACTCTGAAGGTGCGTTTCGTTCTGATAATAAATTGAGAAGAGAAAAAAGAGATTAGAAATATGTGAGAAATAAAATAATTTTAATATTGTTTCATTTAAGAGAAAAAGAAAATAAATAAAAGAGAGACGAGTGTATTTAAATTTAAAAGGATAAAACTATCTTTATACTGAAAGTTAATGTAATTTTTAATTAAATACAGTTTAGTTATTGTTTTAATTATCATTTTATTAATTAATTGACTAAATTAATGTTGATATTACTTTAGTAATTAATTATTAAATTTAAACAAATTAATTGCATTTAAATATTGATGTAATTATTATTTTATTTAAATTAATAATACTTAAAAAAAATATTATCCCGCCGCATACAGCTAAAACAAAATGACAAAAAAGGAATACAATTTGAAAGTAGTGTTCTCTCATTTTTCTTTTAACATATAGAAAATCAATTGGGTCTCATGTCGATTTCTTCTATCGTCTTAAATTATCTCGTCTTTTAATTGGAAGAAATATACATTTCTTTTATATTTTATTCATAGATATGTTTCTCGTTTCTTTTTTTAGTATTCCATTCATATCCTTAAAGAGATAAAAAATTTCCTCAAGATTTCTTAATTGTTATCTTAAAAGTAAATACAGGTGAGATCTAACTTACTTTATGTTAATGTTGTATTTTCTAGTAGTTAATGATGTTAATAAATTAAGACTATTTCTATTTAGATGTAAAATTTCATAATAAATATATTTCTACACTAACAGTGATATATTGAACTCGCTTATTTAAGATTTGTTTGAAAAAAATTATAGTATTTTATCTTTTTGTTATAACATTTAAAAAATATATATTTTAAAAATAAAATTTTAAATAAAAATTAATTTAAATAATTTTGTTTGCTAATAAAATTTAAAAAATTATTAAAATAAAAAAATTATTTTGAGAAGTTCTTTATATAAATCATTTTAGAATACATTTAAAAAAATAATTTTTATTATGTTCAAATCTCTAATAATTAATATTTATATTATTAAATGTTAAAATTACCTTTTTAATCAATAACAAATGGGTATGAAATAAATTTTATTATTTTTAAACAAATTCTTATAAAAAATCATTTTTAAAAATATAAAACCAAAACAACTTTTTAAAAAATCCTAAACAAATCTATTGACATAAGTAAGAAAGAAAAAAAACAATTAACAAGTCTATTGAAATGAGTCTCCATAATTATCATCAACTAAGATGATCTTCAACTCCTCCAACGCGAAAGCTAGTAGAATGAATAGCTCAATGTAATTTAATGTAAGACAATAATTAATTAGCCAATTTACACAATGATTTCCTTCATGTAATGTATGGTTGAATTTGACATATCAATTCCACTAAGTCATATTTTTTATTTTATGATCTAAGATTTAAAAAATATGGTCATCCGCTTGCTCTTGACAGAGCATATCAATCAAAATTTTGGAATCATTATCGATCATTAGGTTTGTAATCCTCTCTTGTCAAGCTGACTCCAGTCAATGCAAGCTTGCCCACATCTCAATAGTGAGAGCATTACACATATCAATTTTTCACGCATATCTCGTAATCCAATTTTCGGAAGAATCCCAAAAAAGATCTTCATATCCAGCGATTGATGCAAAACTCTTGTAAGTAATGTCACAATTGAGCCTAATTCAATTGTTATCTGGCCGACTCCAACAAACATGCATGATATTTGGTCTTAACAAATGTACATTACTTTTCACACGATTTCCATTCTCGACCTCCTTTGCAATATGCATCATTGTTTTAATTGAGTTAATAGGACGTTGAAATCCTTCTTTAAAATTTGGTTTGTTTCTCCATTTTCACAAGTACAACACAATATCATAAAGATGAACTTTCAGAGCTTTCTAATACTCTTCAATAATCCATACACATGTCGCATATGAACAACTCCTCAAGTGAAGTACCATCTTAAAAATATACGTAATTATGTAATAGAAATAATGGTCCGTAAATAAATGAATTATGATTAAATGATTAATATGTCATAATTTATTTTTGCCCAAAGCTACTTTCTTTTCCTGAGTGGCTTTTCTGAATTTTATTTTTGTGAAAATGACCAAACTGGATTACATTGTCTTGAAACTTTATTTTTGACGTTATTGTCTTGAAACTTTACTATCTATATATATCAACATTCAATTACATAATGGCACTATCCTCTTGTCCATGCATTACTTTGGCAAATAAGGACATCAGTTCAAAGCGTAGTACAAGTAAGTGATACAACTCGATCGTAACTTCATTCATCGTTGATTTTAAGAAATCAATGATTACAGGTTAAAATGTTTCACTTGTACGCCGGCTCAATGTGACACAACTCAATTATAAGTACATTTTTTTCTATTCTAATTTATATTTTACTCTTTTCAAATAGTCACTTATTTAAATGTCAGACTTTTTATAGGTATCACCTTCCTCCAGAAACAAATAATTTCTCAAGAATAAAGTTCCGTTATCTTTCTCAGTAGAATATTCAAATCAATTATAATAATATTTTTGTTTTTTAAATAAGAATTAGTGTTGTTGCAGTATGTAGTATTGTATAAATAAATAAATTTAGTTCAAAATAAATAATACTATCAATTTCGATTATTGAAACAGATATATTAGCCTTTAAGAAAATATATTGAATGCAACAAGTTTATCACGCCAAGCTAAATTGATACTAGTACTTCCTTTACCAATACCTTTACTCTTTAACTCGCTTTTGTTTCTCTTTTGACCAGCTTTTTCAAAGTAGGAAATTATTTGAAGCTAAGGAAATCTATAAATTATTGAGCCCTAAAGTGTCATATACATATATATATATATATATATATATATGTATATATATATATATAAAAGCAATTTATAAACAGAAAAAAAAACAATAATGGCGTATATATAACTAATATAATAAAGCTATCTTTTGCATTTTTTCAATTATTTATCTTCAAGTTCTTTTTCATCACTTTAATTTTCTTAACTTCAATTGAAACCGAAAATGTTTTTTTTTTCAGTTATTTGTAATCATAATAGTAGTAGTGTATATTGATTATTTTGTAGATGTATGATACAATAATTAAATTTTGTACCGAAGATAATGCAATAAATTATAATGCTTTTTTGACAAAATAATGTAATAATGCTATCTTTTGTATTTTTCGATTATTTATCTGCAACTTCTTTTCATTCGCTTTAATTTTTTCAGTTATCTTTAGTCACGACATTGCTTTTATATATTGTCATTTGTAGTCTAATACTTCATAAATCTTTTATCAAAATAAAATAAAATAAAAAACTTTCATACATACCACCTAGACTATGGGAGCCCAAAAACTTTGGATGGTTTTCTTTCATTGGGTTAATTAAATTTGTTTTTTAAGTGGAGAATCACGTAATGAATTTCATGTTGCATACCATATATAACCTAAACTGTTAGCAAACCCTATAACGTTATGCTTAATAATTCATGTCAATTACATGATGAATAACCAAAGGCGGAACCGTACCTGTGGGCATTGCCATTGATGAAATCCTGGATCACGATGATAGAGATAATGGGTTGGTTGATCTTCCTCAGCAAAACATCCTGAAAGACCTTGCTCTCTTGATGGGGATAGAGAGAACCAGAGAACCAGAGAGTTTTATGTTTAAGGTTTGTGAAACTGAATAATCTTGTTGTGTTTTGCCTTGGGGACCACTACCCCTATATATAACTATTATTAGTTATATCCCAAATTGCAGTATCTACACTATTAATTTTCATAATTATTATGCTCTTTAGTCATAAACTATTATATATTATTTGACCCCTAATTTATTGGCTAATTATATAATGACTATAACACACTTTATTAATTAATTACATATGTGACTCATAAATCTTACATAAACACCTTATAATGTAGTAAAGTTAAAGGGTTTCTTAATTCTTTCACCCATGGTCCTTATTTAATTTTATAATAATTTTTTACATAAAACTTTTGTTCACACACATTTAGATTCCTAACGTTACCTTCTTTAACGAATTTAATTGTTTATCACCAAATTCTACAAATAATAAACTTGTACGCAATGCCAAAATCTCTATTACTTATTTTCAATGAAACGATGTGACTTTTACTTTGTTGAAAAAACAAGTCCCAAAATTAGTCTAATAATCCAAGCAACCAACTACACATTTACTTACAAGCACATTGGTTTAAATTATTTGAGGGATTTAAAATTGTAAGAATATGATCTGATCAAAACCCACTTCTAACTCTTGGACGACATGATATTTGGTTACACGAGGGACAAAATTGATTTGGATAAAAGCTAGTTGATTATAAAATTATGTTTAGATAAATTTATGTGAAATGAGTTGAATAATAAAATAAACATTAAAAACTAAGTTTGAAAAAAAATATTCAAATCTCAATTTGAAGTAAAAAAAAAATAGTAGTATTTTGAGATAAAGTTTATTGTTTTTTTAATAAAAAAAATTGAATAATTTAAGTATGCAATTACAAAGACTAATCTTTTGAATCTTGTGAAATCTGACTAAACGACAGACTCTTCGTAAAAATTTTAATCATGCATGCCAAAACTCAAATTCAAATCCGATTTCTAATTAAATTAAAAAAAAAACTCTGTATCGTTTTATTTAAGTAATATTTAAAAAGTAATCAATAATATAAAAATAGACAAAAGTTGTTGTGATATAAAATTAATCCTAACAGATGACAATGTACCCAAAAAAAAAAATCTAGAAGATGACACAGGCATCGATTGAAACAACTATAATATCTGAAAATGGATGAAGAGAAGCAAGTAGTGGTGAAGGAAACGCCTCTGAAATGCAATGTGAAATTAATTAAAGAATGAATACTCGAATAAGATGAGACATGATAGTGTGAGTGAAGAGTGAACGCACTTAATTGCCATTCCCATGGTCATGAAATGTTGTTGGGCCTGTTGCCCAATGGGCCCCTCTCCCTTATCTCCTTCATTTTCTTCTCTTTTATACAAATACAATGCGCCTTGTCAGGATCGCACTCATCAACTTATTTTAGTTTAATCACTTTTTCCCCCTTAATTTAATGTGTGTGTTTTTTTGGTAGCAAAATTACTTTAATTCAGAAATAAAATAATATTGTACTTGCCACACGTACATAAGTTATATTGTAGTTGTAACTCTATTTGATAAGTTGAAATGCAAATTCTAATTCGAAATCTTATTCTCTATGAGATGCTAATTTATTTTAAAAACAAATACAATTACTAATTTACTCTCTTCAAATCCAAATCCACTAGTGAATAAATATGGGTAGTTAACTATTTTATGAAGATATATTCATTGAATTTAATCCAATTCTCACCCCTACACACAAGGGGATCTGTTTTTAAAATACCATGAGATGATTTGTGCATGGCTTGCCAACATTTTAACAATCACGTTTCAGTCACATGCATTATTCCATTCAGATTTTAATCACAGTTACTATTTTATAATTCTTATATTCTGAGTAATCTGTTAAAGAATTAAAAATAAAAAAAAAGATAATGTTTGTTTGCCTAATATCCTTTTAAAACCAGTAAAAACAAGCTTTACTAAGTTGAATAAAATATATAAATCATACTATATTATGTTTAGCTCTTACTATGTCAAATATTTATTTCAATTTATAATTAAGGCTGGATTAAAGCTAAATCTAAATAGAAAAAATTGAGATTTGTTAAATTTACTTAATTACTAATAAATCTATAATTATAACATTCAATTGTTTTTAAAAATATGGTCATGTGATTGATACAAATGATTAGACTTTTTGCCTACACTGTGGATATTTAAATTCAAATTTAAAATTCAACCATTAATAAATTATTTGTAGATATATAAATTCACTTAAAATTTTAATCGAATTTTTTCTTACCTTACACACTTCTCTTGATCTTAAATTGTAGTTATGATTATCTACATCACATCTCACAAAGTTGAAATTAATTTGTTTTCCATAATAATTAGCCAAATTTTCTACACGTGATCACTAACTGCAAATCATTCTTTTTTTATAATCTTAAAAAATAATAGTCAGGGATGAGTTGCAAATCAACTATCTCTATCTGCATGGTAGAATAAAAATATAAAAAAAAACATGTAAAGGAATATGGACAAAAGTGGCCCCACGCGTAATATTATAAGCTTATAAAATTTGTAATTTGGTGAAAAAAAGTAAGTGTCTTTCAATTGAACTTAATTTGATATTGACTGAATAGAGATTCGAACAAGTCCACATTCATTCTTTCATAATGTGTATATAAACCAAGCTTGGCACTACCAAAATTATTGGAATATCAAACTTCCACTGAGATTGCATACAAGTGCAAGCATAATTATAATATTATATACCTTAAGATAAGGATAGAAGCACGTAACTAAATAATTATCTCACGTAGAGATATGGAATGGAAGAAGTGTTATTTGGATGTAATATTGGTCCCCTTAGGAATGCTATTAAGCATTGGTTACCATGTTTGGCTGTGGTACAATGTTCGAACTCATCCACATACAACTATCATTGCCATCAATGCCAGGGGCAGAAGGAATTGGGTTGCTTCCATCATGAAGGTACCTATATATATAAAATATATTTATGATTAAGATTTAACTATTTTAGTATCTAATCGTAAAATTACTCTTATTTATTTATATATATATATATATAATCTTAAATAAAAACAAAAATAAGTTTAAAAATAAGTATATTTAGTTTAAATTAAATTAATAAAAAAAATTAAAAATTCAACAATTGTCTAAAAATTAATTAAAATTAATTTTCATGAAAATTATTTTTGATAGATGGATTTTCATTTAAAATTTTTAAAAAAGAGAGAGACAAAATAACTTCTAAAAAAACACTCTCCAAATTATTGAATGAATTTTGTTGTAATCCATAACAAACGAGGCCTATATCTAATTATAGCTCATTTGAGGACCTAATTAAGGAACTTCATATTCCTTTATCAAATAGATATATAGTGTGATATCAGCAACCTGCCGTTGCAATTTTACCATAATGAAATATTATTTTTCTCAACATTTTGCAAAATAATTAGCTTTTTTTTCCTACCAGATGAGTTCCGTCTTAGCTTTTTTTTCTTTGATAAATAGTTGCCATTTATCTCTAGTAACAAGATATATGTAAATATGTAATACAATGCTACATTATTTCTTAAGGTGGAAATATTTATTTGCAATCAAAATGTGTTATAGCTAGACCAAGATATATCTAAATTGCTAATCCACGTAATAAAAATGATGATATATATTTTCGAGGAAGTACGTGTTCACATATAAAAGCTATAAAGTTACAATTTTTTTATTATTAATATAAAATGTTATTTTATATTAAATGTTTATTTTATTTTATTTTATTTTATAGTTTTAGTCTTTTATTTTATTCATAAAATCGATTTTCATATTGTAAAATATAACGGTTTATTCTTTAATTATAAATTTACGATATTATATATTTTAAACAATGTGATATATGATACAATAATATAAAATGATGAGCATATATGAAATTGCAATAAAATATTCTAAAAATTTAATTTTTAATTTTGGAAATTTTTTTATTTTTATAATTTAATAA
>JBBPBT010000685.1:15684961-15697643 GCA_037974875.1 Cicer bijugum
AATAAATAAATTATAAAGAGTAAAAAATGATGTAATTTTAAACAATAAACGTAAAATTGAAAAAAAAAATAAAGTTATAAATTCATAAACAACTTAAATTAATTTTTAAAAAAATGATATAACTATAAGTTCATAAATTACTATTATCAAAAAAAAAAATTATAGCTTATAACCTATAAGTAGTATACTAATTTTTATCTGTAAGTTATAAACTAAGTTTTCTGGTATTGTCGTATTTTTCACAAAGGTGGACATATATAAAATTAGAAACGGTCGGTATGTTATTTTTCGTAAATAAAATCTTAGGAAGTCAAAACTTGTGGGTATAAATATTCTCCACAAGCATTTTGCGTGATCACAACTTTTGGCATTGCGTATTCCATTAGGATTGTCACCAAACTATTGATTTCTGGAAAATTGGTATGACCCTCAACTTTTTGCAAATCTATGAAATCTGATGTATCAAAAAAAACATATATAATCTATCATATCCTGAACATGAATGTTCCAAATAACGTATCTGCAAATATGTTGTTGTGGTCGACCAGAGAGGCCTACCTTATATTCCCTTTAAGATTGGGGTCCAACATGTCCACTTCCGACTCGCCCCTTCTCGATTCGCCTAAAATTTACACAATCACCACGGAATAACTTCAATTGGTCAAGTGAGTTCAAAAATTATTAATTTTTATGGATATTTTTAAAATAAATAAATAAAGGAGTGGACTTATTTGTATCAATGTATTTATTTTTACAAATTAATCTCTTTAAATTTAATAAAAAAATTATTTTTATTTTAATTTAAATTTAAATTATTATCAATCCATATGTTGATAACTACTTTTGTTCCTCTCGAGCCGCCGTCAAAAGAAATCGCTCTCATCTTTTGTCTCCTCCAATTCTCTGGTGTTTGCGTCAATAGCGTCGACCATTCATTGTCATTGTCGCGTCTTCTTCAGATTTTTTGTTTCTTAATGAACTATCGCTCTCCCGTGTTCTACACTAAAAATCAAAACGAACCTAAAAACGACGGTGCAACGATGACAACGCGTGGTTGATGACATCAAGCGACTACGACACACACAAGTAAATTGAAAGTGCGACATGATAATGATCTTCTCGCCATAGTAGAAGAATGATGGAAAATTCTTCTCATGATGGTGGAAAAACAGCGAAAGAGAGCAATTTCCTTTAGTGATGAAACAATTTTACGAGAAAAAGAAAACAAAACTTTAAACTTTTAGGTTGATAATAATTTTAATTAAAATAAAAAATTAGAAAAATAATGTATTCAATTTAAGATATTAAACTCCAAAGATATTGGTACAATATAAGTTTATTAAACTATTTAATTTAATAATATAAAAATATATTAATTTTTAATTGTACCATATAAGTATAAAAAATTACATTTGGTAATATTCCATGACTAACAAAACACAGGAAAAGTTTATAACAAAGTTTTTGTAAGTTTAAAGCACGAGCTTTAATTGACTCATCTTTGATTCATCAATGAATTGTTGTTGACTAAACAAATTAATAGATAGACACATAAAAAATTAGTTTAAAAATTAAATAAAACCTATAAAAACTCATTTAATTAGTTAAATAAAAAAAAAATATGACGACCAATCAGTCACTTCGTTATAAGTTATAAACCATTCTCCAAAAGATAACAGGTTAAACAGATTTAATCAAACATACTACACTTGTGTCTAGTGTGTTGTCTACCAAGGTGCTCTTAATTATTTTGTACTACTATATATTTCACCTAATATTTGATCAACAACTGTCACATAATTTTCATATATAATTAAAATAATTTTTTTAATAAAAAAACAGACACCAGTAAACAATAATAATAATAATAATGTAATAATTTGATAAAAATTGTAATTTTTGCAGGACAATGAAAAGAAAAACATCCTAGCTGTTCAAACACTAAGGAACACAGTAATGGGTGCGACCCTAATGGCCACAACATCTATTCTCCTCTGTTCAGGTTTAGCAGCAATAATAAGCAGCAGCTACAGTATAAAAAAGCCACTAAATGACACAGTTTATGGAGCACATGGAGAATTTATGGAAGCACTTAAATATGTCACACTTTTAACTATCTACTTATTCTCATTCTTTTGCCACTCTCTATCCATAAGGTTCATAAATCAAGTGAACATCTTAATCAACATCCCGCAGGATTCCAATACGTCTTTGGTGACACCATTATATGTCAGTGAGATATTAGAAAGAGGCTTCAATTTAAACACCGTTGGAAATAGACTCTTCTATTCAGCACTTCCTTTGTTGTTGTGGATTTTTGGTCCTGTTTTGGTTTTCCTCTGTTCTCTCACTATGGTTCCTTTGCTTTATAACCTTGACTTTGTCCTCACTAAGGGAAAGATGGACCCAAATCATGATAATACTCATTTTGTCTGAGTTTGTAATAATCTAATATAACGTGCTTTAACTTTTAAGTAATAATTTCAACTTGGAGTTTTTGTCTCAATCATTATGAGTAGGTAGGTGTATGTGATCTTCGATCCTCCACGGTGCAACATCTCATTTGTAATTGTATTCACAACTTACACCCCTCCTTATTCAACACAATCAAATTCTCCTCTAAATATGTGTCTATGTGTATGTGCCTTTTATTTTTTTATTGTACTAAGGCATATTGTTATTCACGAACAATAGGTTTTTATTTAAAATAATTAGTGAAATTGATTAAATATAATTACTAAAAGCAAATATATATATATATATATATATTAATTGATAATGTGTTTAATATATTAAGCCATAATTAAATCAAATTATTTTTTTTTCGGTTACACCACCATTTTAAAGAGTATCAAAATTATTTAAATCAATAGTGAAACAAAAAACTCAAGCTCGACATCCAAATAAAAAATAAGATTGATTTTAAAATTAATGAGTTGTGAGTAAAGACGCAAATACACTGTACTTACAATATATCATTAAGCAAAAGGATATGTGTAATTCTAATTTGAAACAATATCAACCGACAATTATTAATTTACTCATCTATAATTTTTGTCGGACTCAAAAACAAAAATATTATTTTTTTATTTAAAATTTTTAAACAATTTATATTATAGTAAAATATATTTAACATTTGAGATAGGTGTTCAAAGACTATATTTAGTTAAAATTAAATATTCAAATTCTTTTATGATCTATAAATTAAAGATAAGATGAAAGAAATAATTTAATTAAAAAAAAGAAGTCGGTTGAATTGAAATAATAATAATAATAATGAGAAATAACACGGCAATGGTCGTGGATTTGGCATAGCTTGACACGATATGAAGATATATTTGACGATTATACCTAACACATAACAGAGATTCATTTAATTTCATTTGATTCCATATTCCAGTGAGTAGCAGTTTTTTGGTCTCTCTCACCGTTTACCAAACGTGATTTCCGAACATTAACAATGACAACTTATTTTCCTCGCTTGCTCTCCACCGCATCCAACCCTACTCTCCTCCGCACCCGATCCGAACACCTCACTCGTTCTCTTTCCAACTCAGCCACGCGCCTCCTCTTTTCCACCTCTACTCACCCCCACAACGATAACACTGTTAGGGAACAAATACACTCACCCGCGCCAGAATCTCTCCACGATCAGGATAAACATAACCATCAGGAAGAAGAAGAGGAAGAAGACGAGGACACTGATGTCAACAAAGAAACAGGCGAGGTCGGTGGCCCCAAAGGCCCTGAGCCCACAAGGTACGGCGATTGGGAACGCAACGGCCGCTGTTCTGATTTTTGATTTTCTCTTTCACTTACCATTACCATTACCATTACCATAGCATCATAATAATAATAAATAATAATAAAATTGTAAGTCATAGATTGTGTATTTATCTGATTCAAAATTTCAAGTATCATTTAAGTGATTGTGTATCCATTTAGATATTCATTATTATATATGCAATTGAGATTGGGAGAACTCGAACAGATCAATTTGTGAATTTATGGTTTTATTGAATGAAAATCCCTTTATTTGTGTTTGGATTAGTTCAGTTAGGATCTGATTTATAGAACTGTAAGCTAGTTTAGTTAAGGGGGAAAGTGTTTTTCTGAACACTTGCAATTTGAGAGCATGTGTCTTGTTTATTCTGTGGTCGTTTTATAGGTTTTAAATTAATATAAATAGGCCTGTTTTGATTGGCTTATTTGAGCTGATTGTCTTATGACATGTGTCCATAAGCTGTTTTCAGCTTATGAAAATAAGCTAATAACTTATGAAAATAATTTACAATTTATATAAAAACATGTTGACATTATTTTATCTTTTTAAAATAACTATATGATAAGCACTTATACTGTATTATATGCGTTCAAATAATGTGAAAGGAGTTCAATTGTTTACAGTTCATGTTTTGGCTAAGACATGCGTTGTGTAACTTGTGTTATTGTAAATTTGTTTATTCATAGTTGTTTGTAAATTTGTTAATTCGTAGTTGTTTGCTTAGTATGGCAGTTTCATAATCAGTCACTAGCTTCTTCTTTTTCCTTTTATCATTGGTCACACGAGCGTTTCATTGATTAAGGGCTGTGTGGCTGTGTGTGCAATGATAGGATTTGTAAATAGAGGAAAGGGTCTAGTTGGTTTTCCAGTATGGTTGGCTTGCTGAGGGTTCGTTGTCTCTTGGGTGATTATCATATTGGTCTTAAGTGCTTGCTTCCTATTGATATTAGTCAGCCGGGTGTTGACACCAGTGTTATTAGAAGCTGGACCTTCATATGCTTTCATACTTCTCGTCCCGCTATCCTTATCTGTGGGTCTTGAACATTCCTGGGTCTTACGTTCCTAGTTGAGATGTTGGACTATCGATTAACTTATGGCCCAATCTGAGATGTTAACAAGTAAGCCTTTTAGGCCGAGGAACAGAAAGCGTGGGGCACAAGGAAAGATAAGGGCTCCCCACGATAGGTTTCGGCAGAATAGTGAAAAGGATTACGAAACCCCTCTATCTATACTTATACTCATCAACCACAGAACCCTAAGGTACAACCTAAACACCACAGGCTTAGATCATGCATTGTTGCTAGGTCTACTTAACTGTCTATAACAGAACAGAAGCCAAATTACTATTACCACCATTTATTACTATTCTTTTGCCAATCTTATGCTCTGCAGGTCATGACTTCCACTGCTTGATTGCTTGCTTGTTTTGTGTGTATGTTATGACCAGGAGTTCTTAAATTAACAGCTTCAATGTTGATGATTCATGCCCAGTATGCATTTCTTGAATGACATTCTCTATTCCAGTTTATGTAGCACCGACACAACGCAAACACTCTAACATAACATTAACTCAAGTAGTTATAATCAATATTTTTTTTCCTGTTTTCCAACTTTGAACAAAAATATTTGTAACGTTCAATGTGGGTTGTCATATATTTACCATTTCATCTTGCAATATGCAAGGATGGAATAAGATTTCTGTCTTTATTCTTTCCGGTGGTTTTAGGTTATGAATTACAATTAAGGATTTAGGATTCACTAAGAATTGGCAAATGCTCAAGTTACTCAGCCATTTAAAGGGGTATAGCAACTCTATTGTTGAATTATATTTCACACGATGGTATTTTTTTTATAGGCGCTTTCTCTTCATGGTTTATGATTATTACATGATCACAAATGGAGCCCTTACTACATATATATGTATCATGAGCACTCTCCACAATATGTACAGATATTGAAGAAGACTGAACAAATGTATGCTTTGCGGGCAATTTGCCTCACCCTGCCCTCAAAGCATGCTTGTTGATGAAACTGTGAACTCAGTTGTGAGAGAAATATGGTGAAAAGATGAATAAAAGGCAACGCTATTAGGATGATGCACCTGGAAGAAATATTCTGAACCTTCTAAATCCACCATAAATCCATTCAAATAAAGGAAAATCTTATGGTTGCTAACTCTCCTTTTTATCCGTAAGCCACGTTTACCCAGGGTTAGCAGTATATCCGCCTTCAAGATTATCGGTAAAATTGAGATGATCAAAATGTTCAATTTTACTCGCATTGATAGTAACATAATTTTAAGAAGTGCACATAGCAGCCGAAACGGGATTGTAAAGAAGGTTCAGATGAAGTAGATCTACTTAACTCAGAATTTGACTGTCTTAAATTTATAATCTCGAAACTGACTAAAAAATTGTGTTTCGTTAGCTTAATAAATTTAATCCACCGTCAAGGTAAGATATCTCCGTGTCATTTAATCAGTTCAAAAATAATTATAAAGAGATAAAGTTGTATGGCAAATTATTGAATTTATATTGGATGTTAGTGTAAAATAATGTTACACTAATGTTAGTGTAAAATTATTGAATTTATTACACGATCAAAAATTAAATTAATATTCCAAGTAAAAGTATAAAATATTAACAACTTTTAATCAATTATTTTTCTTTCCTTATATCTTATGTTCAGATGCATAGTTTATTTATTAGCTATTTTATCTTATATAGGAATTGTGTTTTTTTACATAACAATATACATTGAAAAACTGGTCCATTTCAAAATTTTAGAAAGGAAAAAATCTAATACTACATCAAAACAAAATTTATAGTACTTTTTTTTTTTTCTTAGAAAAATTTATACTTTAATATATAAGGATGAATATTTTCGATGAATTATATGAAATCACTACTGTGTAAAATTTAAAATCGTCTTTGATTTGTTGAAAATATAGTTTAAAATCAAATTATAATTTTAGTCTTAGGTGGTAGAACATTGGTATTTTAATCCATATTTCAGAAGAAAAAAAAGTTAAATTTTGAAAAATAATTTCATTACCGCTATAATGTCAGAAATGAGACATTTTAATAATTGGAATGTTAATTTGAGTTTATTTTAGAGTTCGAAGGTTCTATGATTTTAAAAACTAAAATGAACAAAATTTGGTATCGTTTAACATTCTAATCCTAAGCACGACACAGTTCGATTATTCACCGCCACCTTGCCCTTTGCATCACAAACACAAGTTGTAGTTACACTGAACTCAACTCGCCGCAAAACTCAGCCGGAGCTGGTCGTCGTAGTAAGAAAGCCCGCCACAAACAGTGTCAAAAGTCATCCAGGTTTTTCTTTTTTCATTTTTTATTTTCGGATTTTCTTTCCTTTGTCCTGTACCGCGCGCGAGGGTTCGATTCCAGCGCGATTTGCGGCCACGATAGCCGATCCAGAGACCTGCATCGCAGAAGATCTCCGCTCCGCACGCGATTGCACAATAAAGCGGTTCGATTCAGAGCAACATATTAACTACCTTGAACTAATCAACACCGTTATTTACCTATTCAATTATTAGGGTTCAATTTATGTGTTACGGTGCAAGAATCTTATATCTAGT
The DNA here is from genome assembly GCA_037974875.1 of Cicer bijugum. Lineage (NCBI taxonomy): Eukaryota > Viridiplantae > Streptophyta > Magnoliopsida > Fabales > Fabaceae > Cicer > Cicer bijugum. The sequence goes on from JBBPBT010000685.1 coordinate 15,692,353, forward strand.
TTTGTGTTCTCATTAGTTAAAATAGAATTACTGGATTTACATTGGAATTGTTCTCCTCCTAATGCATATCTTAAAAACAAAAATTGCAACTGTCTCTAATGTGTATAGCGTTTCCATTCTCATTCAATACCAGAAGACACTTGTTTATATTAGTTAATGTTGCAGACTTGCAGAGTATTTAAAACTGAACTAGAAATGCCAATTTATTATCTTATTATATTTCATTTGTTTGTATTAGGTCATGTTTGATCTTGGTCTTCTTTTATAACTATTTTCTTCTTTGGCTGTTTTCTGTTTGGGTGAGGATAAGTTGTGATTGAATAGATTATATTCTCCACACACACTTTAAGTATCATTTAGATTTTGATAGATTGCTAAGTTCATTCAATAATTTCTGCTTCCATTGGTACAGTAGAGCTTTTCAAAGTGACATACTTTTGCATATTTTAATTATTCACATTAACATTTTTTGACATGTTGGGCTAATTGGTTTGTGACTTCATTGTAAATAACATGGATAACACTTCAAGAAAAAACACTGGAGAAATAATTAACTTGTGACTGCACTATATTTTGGGGAATAAACAGATGCATTGATAATTTGATAGTACAATATTTTAGTAATCTCACGACAGACTACTCAAAAATATTTTCTGAGGTTCTTTTGATCCAACTTCAACCCTGTATTCCTTTCCAAAAGATTCCAAAGATTAGCAGTGATGAAATATTCCAAAATATTGGCTTCTTCGTTTGTTGGTTTTTAATTTGAAAGGAAATATGTTTGTGTTTTATGCTGTATTTTCATGGTACATGAATATGTCTCAACTTTTTTATATTGCAAAATGTACTTTTTTATGTTTGTGTTTTATGCTGTATTTTCATGGTACTTGAATTGTGGTTACTAATGTTGTACATTTTGCAATATTGACAACAATGACAAAATTAAATATTCAATTACTCCGACCAATTTGAATAACGATACAAAAAGACAAATTTTGATCAACACAATTCAAGCCTTGGTGTTTGTGACGTACACATTCTGCCTGTATGACCCAATGAGGAGAGAACTGTGTAAAACCCATTCATTTGACCACCCCTTGCTCTTTAGTGAAAGTATGCAACAAATTTTATCCCTTTGTACGATTAATTTATGAGCACACAATTTTATGGGATAAAAGCAGCAACAATACAATATAGTAATTTGAACAAATAAAGTTGCTGCCTGTAATGTAGAAGCTGCTAGTTTTAAATGTTTCTCATCATTTACTAATGTTTTCTTGCAGAAATTTTTCTTCAAGCAGAAGCCATGTCTTCATCTTATCTTCCTGCCACAACGGATTCAATTGCTCGGGCATTGGAGGCCAAAGACCCTTCTGATGCGATCTCCATTCTTTATCGCGTACTTGATGATCCTTCTTCTTCACCAGAAGCTTTGCGTATGAAAGAGCAGGCCATCACAAACCTTACCGACCTTCTCAGGCAAGAGAACAGGGGAGAGGATCTGCGCAGCCTTCTCACCCAATTGAGGCCCTTTTTCTCCTTAATTCCTAAGGCAAAAACTGCAAAGATTGTAAGGGGAATAATCGACTCGGTTGCTAAAATACCAGGAACATCTGATCTACAAATTTTACTCTGTAAAGAAATGGTGCAATGGACTCGTGCTGAAAAGCGTACTTTTCTGAGGCAACGAGTTGAAGCAAGGCTTGCAGCGCTTTTGATGGAAACTAAGGAGTATTCTGAAGCTTTGACTCTTCTTTCTGGGTTGGTCAAAGAGGTCAGGAGATTAGACGACAAACTTCTTCTTGTAGACATCGACTTGTTGGAAAGCAAGCTCCACTTCTCATTAAGAAACCTTCCAAAGGCAAAAGCTGCCCTCACGGCCGCAAGAACAGCTGCAAATGCTATTTATGTGCCTCCTGCTCAACAAGGTGCCATAGATCTGCAGAGTGGAATACTGCATGCCGAGGAAAAAGATTACAAAACTGCATACAGCTATTTCTTTGAAGCCTTCGAGTCTTTCAATGCTCTTGAAGACCCCAAAGCTGTTTTCAGCCTGAAATATATGTTGTTGTGTAAGATCATGGTGAGTCAAGCTGATGACGTGGCTGGAATTATTTCTTCGAAGGCAGGATTGCAATATCTTGGACCTGACCTGGACGCTATGAAAGCTGTTGCCGACGCTCATTCGAAGCGATCCCTTAAGTTGTTTGAAACTGCTTTGCAGGACTACAAGGCACAGTTGGAGGAAGACCCAATTGTCCACAGACACCTTTCGTCCCTATACGATACCCTTCTGGAGCAGAATCTGTGTAGATTGATTGAGCCATTCTCAAGAGTTGAGATTGCTCATATTGCAGAGCTTATTGAGCTTCCCATTGACCACGTGGAGCGGAAGATGTCTCAGATGATTTTGGACAAGAAGTTTGCTGGGACCTTGGATCAAGGTGCTGGATGCCTCATCATTTTTGATGATCCTAAGACTGATGCGATATATCCTGCAACTTTAGAGACCATTTCCAATGTCGGGAAAGTCGTCGACAGTCTTTATGTTAGGTCTGCCAAGATAATGGTGTGAGCTCTCTAGTTATTTTACTCCAGTGCCACATTACTTCTTCGGTGTTTTCTTCTCCATGCTGATTAGTTATATCATTTGCTTAGTTTCTTTTGTTAAACACAAAAATTGTGAAAACCTTTTCTGGTGGTGTTGAATTGAATGTTTAAAATGGCTTATGCATTGTTACTAAGGATTAAGAGGAGTGTGATTTTAACTTTTAATTAGGTGTTCTCTTTGGTTAAGAGTAGGGGGATAAAAGGTGAGGGAGGGGAAATCACTCTCATTTTGTGACTCAAAAGGAGAGGGATGATATTTAAGATTTATATGATTTTATACCTTCATATCTATTTGTGTTACATTTTTTTTTTTGACGAACTGCGTTGCATTTATGGATATAGTCCTTATAATATTTTTGTTCAATATTTAAAATAGTTTAAATTGAATTCCTGTCTCTAAATCTTTTTAATATTGGAGGAGTCGAAATTGAATGAAAATAATTTTGGTTCTCTATAGTCTCCTCCTCTTATACTAAATTATTAAATAAAAAATGGACAAATTTATCTTCTTTAATATTTTCTCTCAATCAAATATATTAGTGGTAAATTCCATTTATCTAACCTTAATGTTGGTCGAAAGATGTACGGTATTAAAAAATCTGGCAACGACATATATAGGACCCAACATTTTAATTTTAATCCATAATATATTTTTAAAATTTTGTTTACTTCCATAATTTTAAGTTACATAAAAATATTTCAAATTTATTTATAATTTTTTCTTTTTAGTTAAGTCATCTTACAATAAATATTTAATTTTTTTTTGTAATTTACAGTATTAAATATAAAATAAATCAAATGAATTTTTATAAACTTGAATTTTTAATATTAAAAATTAAACTTATTATTTTTGACACAAGCTTGAACTTTATTTGTTAAATATAAGGTTAAATTTTTTTATGATAATATAAACTTGAACTTTATGATAATGTGTCTTAATTTTACACGTCAATATGTAAGATATTTTAGAAGTGGACACTTATCTATATTTTTAGAACAATAAAAATTATAAAATAAAATAAAAATTATTTTCATTATATCTGAAAATATATCTTTAGTAACTAATATTTTATCTTATATTATGAAAATAATTTACTTCAAAGATTTCTTATCAAAAGAAAATAAACACATTTTAAAATATAAAAACAGAAACATTTTCACAAATAAACTGCTTCAAAATTATCATTACGTTTTCATGGTAATTTTTTTCCGGCCATGTCATCATCTTTTATGGCAAGTTTTTTGGCCATTCCATTGATATTTATAAAAGGAAAAATTTGATTTGTACCCCATTTTTATACCTATATTCCCATAATTTTTTAAAAATATCAATTATATTTTTTTTAATTTAAAATTTTTATTTTTTTTATTTTTATCATTTCATCTTTTCCGGAATCAGAAAAGATTTATGATACATACTTTATTTTCGAATTTCTTTTTTCAAATTTTCCAGTATAAATAGTTGTTTTTGGAAAATTTTCTCAAAAAATTTTTTGGCACACACCATTTTTTTTAATTTTATTATTTTTAAAAATGATAATACACTATTCAATAATTAACTAATCATAAATATTAATTAATATACCATAAATATTTTTAAATAATAATATACCATAAATAATTAATACATTATTAATACACCATAGTAATTAATAATTAATACATCATAAATCGTGGCCGATTATCACAGGAATCATTTCCCTAACAAAAGCGATAAAGATTCAAGGTATGTATTCTTCCTATCCACTAGAAAAAAATAGTCAAAATCAAATAAATACTAATGTAATAAAATAAAATAAAAAATATTTAAAAAAATAAAACAACTACCGAAAAACATGTGGATGAAGTTTTCCAGTAGTTTCGGAAAACTCCAAAATAGATTATCAGAAATGATGTTCTGTACCGGAAAATTTCTTTCAAATTTTTCGAAATGGAAGTTGTGTACCGGAAAATATAGAAAGAAGTTTTCCATAATTTTTTTTCCCTTTTATGGAATTGTTAAATGAAAAAGTAAAAAATAAAATAAAAATTTATATACAAGGGTATTTTAGTATTTTCCTTTTATTTTTTTGGAGGTACATAGATAAAAGAGGGGGTACAAGGTAACATTTTCTTATAAAAGTTGTAAACGGATTGGGTATTGGACCATGAATGGGAATGGGCCTGGCCTTGTTTTGATTTCGTTTGCCTATTTCTCATCGAATATGGAACTTTTATCACATAAACAAGTGTTATTTTGGTTACTAAAGATATGTTTGGTAGTTGGATTTTGGGGAGAAAGATAGGAGAATAATTTGTTTTTTTATTTGTAGATTAACTAAATTGTAACATCGATGAAAAGATGAATTCAAATATTATATAATTATCTATATATATTAAAAATATAAATTTAATCATCTAAAATCCTCTAAAGATCAATTCCCAAACTCATAAGATTATGTTTAAAAGTTAGGAGGGAAATATTTCAAAGAAAAAAGATAAATGAAAAAAATAAAAGAATCACTCAACTTATAGAGAGTCTTTTGAAGAGAATGTGATGAAAATACTTAAGAGTAAAATCTTATTAATGTCGAAAATATTATAAAGAAAAGTAAAGGATTTGAAAATTTACTCGAAATCCTAAAAAATCATCTCTCAATGAAATTTTTTTAGTTTCCATATGAGAGGATTTTAGTCAAATG
>JBBPBT010000685.1:15706560-15732138 GCA_037974875.1 Cicer bijugum
AAACAATATTAAAGCAAAGAACAAACTTAACTATTTTCCTGACATAAATATATTTGAAAATAATTTTCATGATTTTAAAATTAATTTATGCAATGTTAGGAGTAATCCTATCAGCTCTGTCGATTCAATTATTTGTTACGGAAATTATAGAGGTAATATTGCTTATAACTAATATTTTTTTATATTTGTCGTAACTCTTTTCGTCTTTTATGACCTATTAATTAATGACTTCTTTTTTGGGTCAAAATATTGTTGGCACCGTCGATACTATTTTGGAATTTGATTCGAAAATAATAAGTATTTGTTTAATTATATGATGACAAAAATTATTTTTAGTTTAATTAATTTTTATTAAAAATAAATTTAAAATAAATGATCATGCTTAAATTTATTCATATGGAAATTATTTATTAATTCGAAAGTTATTTATTAGTGTTTATAAAAGAAACAATTGAAGGTCATGTTTGAATAGAAAATCTTTAAATCTTAGCAATGTTCTTATCGGTTCCATTTATCAATGGATTATATCTGCGGGAACGAAAAACGTACTTAAAAAATATATATTTATGTATATTTTTTTCATTAGTATTTAATATACACTGTCATTCTAATTTATGTATTTATTTTAATAATATGATTAATGTACAGTAATAAAAAACAAATCGAGTTTATTTTAGACTTTTTTAATAAATTTCTTAAAATGATGGATCAATTAAAATGAGCCGTACCTAACCAACAAACTTTTTTCATTTATTTGGTTTGGTTTGAAAATCTAGCTAAACTAAAACCTACTACTTTTATTAATTTCGATTTTTTTTAGGAAAAAACTAAACCAAACACCTATCCAGGACACTTCATAAGATACTGGTGGTACTACCGGACTGAACTTGCGCAGGACTCCTAATAATATAATGTCAACCAACAGAAAGCAATATGATTAAACTCATTGCTTCTAAAAATATAATTAAACCCATTGAGTACCACAAGAATAAGTACAGTTTTTAGTAAGAAAAAAAAAATTAAACTATTTGTGTGTCAAACAAAAAAATTGAACAAGAGTGGTTTATCAAAATTAGTAGAAATGATATTATAAATGTAATCCTCAACTTGAAATTTATAGGTCGGCTATTTTCTTTTTTTGAGGTAAGACTCAAATACATGGATCTTACCGTCCTTCTTTTTCTTTTCTTTGCAAAAATTGGTATATTAGATTTGTCATAAATGAAAAATGGTGGATACTTGGGGATATGCACAAAACTTTAACTAGAGCATAAAATTGAAGAAAAATACAATTAAAATCGTTTTATTATAATTGTAATTTCTTTTAAATAATCAACTTAATTAATTAGATATTGATTTTGTTAAAGAAAGGAATTAAATCCTTATCTTAATGTGAATCAAACTCTCCCAATCCACTTTATCTTTTTTTTGGTGAAGAGATTGAAGATATCTCTATCTATCTATGGAATTGGGTATTTCCCACTGGAAGCCTGTCTCTTTCTAATCACTGCCCTGGTCTTGAAAAACCTGAGAGCAACTCTCCCAAACCACCTTATCACTTATATGTTCCTACTTTAGAATGAATAGTATATAATATCAAGTCCTAATATTTTTGCCACTATATGCGTGGACCCGTTTTCAAATTTGCGGGTGTTGAAGTGATACCTTTGCCCTGTTGCTGTATTGCATGTAAAGGAAAAAAAAAAAAGAAACGGAGAGAGAGGTTATTGACTACGAAAGCTTTTTTTTTCTTTCTCTGAAAAGACTACGAAAGTTTTTAATAATAATAATAATAATAATCACAATAATAATAAATAAATAAATAATAATAATAACCTTTAAGATTAATTTATTTTAGAAAATGAGTAAAATGTTGCATGAAATTACAACTTATGCTTTGATGATTGAAATACAGGATGTCTTGACTTCATTTTCAACTTGTGGTGGACTAACAGACTCCCAAAATCTTACTTCCAAACATTCCACCATCACTGCCACTATTGATTCTCAGTCATCCATTTATGGCACTGGTAATGAGTTATATGTGCCATTATGCAGTACTATTATATACTTTCTCTCTCTAATTACAAGTCCTCTTCTAAAAATATTATCCCTTTGTTAATACTACTACTACCTACTACTTCTCTTCTTATTTATAAGCACCTTTTGCTTTTTTTACCAAGTAGAAAATAAGTTTAATGTGTCTATTTTTATGTGTAAAAGTTGCTAAAAGGCCGTATGTACATGAATATTTAATTTGTCTTTTAATCTTTTAAGACAAAGTATTAGAATTAATTAGGAGTATGTTTGAGAAAATAACAATAAATGTATTTAATAAATTAAAAAAGAGTTTATATTTAGAGACAATTTTTTTTAACGAGTATTTATAATTAGGACAAAGCTAGTACTTTATTAATTTATCTGAAAAAATTAAAGTTGAATACGTTTAAATATAAATGAAATTTTATAAAAACGCCAACATGTTAAAAAGGCACATTAACTTTATTAGACTTTTCTTAATATATGTGAAAATAATATGCACTTATAATTGGAGACGAACGAAGGAAGTAGTATCAAGAGCCATTCATCATGTCATGCAATTATTAATATTCCTCTATGTTTGTATTGGAGCGCAAGAGTATATATATCTCATTTAGTTTGACATTTTTGATGAATTGCAAACTTTTTCAGTTGGAAGCCCAGTTTCAGTTTCAGTTTCAGCTAACAAACCAAACGGCAGAGAGAATCATACCAAAGGGACTACAAGTGGTTCCTCTGAGCCGTCTGATGAGGATGATGAAACAGGTCCTTGTGAACAAAGCACAAATCCACTTCATATGAAACGCCTTAGAAGGTATGTCAGTCAAATTAAAGCACTTATTATAGGGTAGGAGTAGGACAATAAAAATACAACATTAATATTTTTTATATGACTTTTATTTTAAAATGATATCATGACATGATTTCAGAAAGGTTTCGAATCGGGATTCAGCCAGGAGGTCAAGGCAAAGAAAACAAGCTCATTTGGCTGAACTCGAGTCTCAGGTAACTAATTCATGTTTTGCATCATAACGAACTTTTGAATATTTCAATTCTATATTGCCTAACCTAAGTCACGCGAACCAGATTTATGCACGTGTATTTTGCTAGTTATTTCGAAAGTTAGTTAGTTTCAAGAGCAAATTCTTTGAGGCTTTCAATTTCAGTGACTAAATTCATTCGTTTGTTGACTAAATTCTCGATTTTTTTTAAAAATTGATTCATAATCTTGGGAGATGCATAAGTAGTAATCATTTAATCTTCATTTGATATTTGACTTCTCTGCAGGTTGAAAAACTGAAACTAGAAAATGCAACCTTATACAAGCAGTTTAGTGATGCTAGTCAACAATTTCATGATGCGGATACAAATAACCGAGTGTTAAAATCAGATGTAGAAGCTTTGAGAGCTAAGGTATGTGTGTTTGAGGAGCTAGCTTCTATAATTAAACATACAAGAATAAATATGAATGACTGAAGAAATTAATTTCTATATACTATTATGTTATAGGTGAAGTTAGCTGAGGATATGGTCACTAGGAGCTCTTTTAACACAACATTAAACAATCAGTTTCTTCATAATCAGTGTCAATTGAACACACCACCACAACTCAACTCGACTACAATGCGCCGCATGTCACACGTCGCGCCAACCATCAATGTCCAGCAGGGAAATGGTATCTCATATGGCGGTGAACACAATTCAAATCTTGTTGGGTTTGGAAACTTGGACATGACTTACAACGATGTCGTCGACAATGGAGTTTTAAGCAATGCTATGAGCTGTGTGACTATCTGGCCATAAAGGTTTCACCTGATCATCACTAGATCCAACTTTATACGTATTGTCTATTTTATTAGTAGATTAAGTTATTATCTTAAGGTAGGTCTCTCTTTAATTATTATGGTCATCAAAATAGTGTGTTTTCATGTTGTATTTTGTATAAAAAGGACTTGAACTTGATTACTCTGCATCTGCATTTTTCTGATAGTAATTCATTGTCTGAAAAATTCATTGTCTGAAAAATGAACTCTCACTTTGTCATATTATTCAATAGATCTCTCAATAATGTCACACTTATGCTAATTAGAGTTATTAACAGATACACTATGTTATGTTCTGTTTTTCATCTAGTTTAATTATTATTTAATATTGTTTTACGTCCCGTTGCACCCATTCAATGAATTCATGTGCCAAACACCTGGCAAGAATCTTTAGGCAGCGTTTCACCAAATTTGCTAAGATTTTTTCCTTGTTTCAAAACCGCATTTATCTTATTGTTTCCATACATATTTTCGTTTGTTTAGAAACCTATGATGCTAAGTTACCAAAAAATACTATGATGCTATAAACAAGCAGCATATATAGAATATACATGTCAAATAAAGATCGATGGAATTCATAAAATGTAGGCACAAACTATGACCAGAAAATTCAATTATGTTCTAGAAGGTAGAAATCATGCATGATACATATACTAAATGGGATTTGTCTGAAAATTTACAATTACGATTGATGGAAACAAATGGTGCAAAAAAACTTCATATTTGATTTTCATCATAGAATTATACTGAATCAAATCATTTTAATTTAATTTATTTAATTTAATATCATACAATTGAGAGCTGAATAATAATAATTACTATCATATTCTCCTAAAATCGATGAATGAATAAAGTAGTAGTAGTAGTGGTACTACTACTACTATCCCATCATCAATTCAAACTCACCAAAATCAACTTTTCCATCAAAGTTCAAATCCACAACCTTCACCATCTTTTCAATTGTATTCATATCCCAACCTTTATCCAAACCCAAACAATCAAGCACCCTTTTCAACTCCATTGCATCTATATATCCATCACCATCCTCATCAAATATTTTGAATGCTTCAACCAATAACTCACTTCTCTTTGACATGTCTTCCAATTCACCAAGTACTTCTTCCACACCCACTTCATCGTCATCATCATCCTCAATTTCTGAAACCTTTTCCTTCTGATCAGAACTAATTATCAAACCAAGCTTCTCCACAACTTGTCTAGCATTTTCTTTCTTGATTTTTCCGTTGTTTTCCATTCCAAAAACAGTAACAAGAGCACTAACCATCCTTTCATCAAGGTTTAGCATGTTTTGTTGTTTGCATGTTGTTGTTTGATGATGTTGATCGTGATTGTGATGTTGTGGCAAAGAGTTTTGTGGTGAGTTTTTGAATGCTTGTAAAAAGTCTAAGATGAATCGGGAACATGCTTCTGTTATACCCATTTGATCTTTAATAGAAAAAACAAAAACTTTGATATATGATTCTTGAATACTACTTTGTCACAAAAAAAAAGTAAGATAACTAGTAAGTAATAGGAAGCAAGTGTGTAAGATTTTGGTTCAATGCTTAAAACTTGTGTGACATCTCTTTTATAGTTAAATCAATTGTATTATGCCCTTGGTTCCATTGTAAATTACTCATGTGCCACTGTATGGTGGAATTATGAATTAATAATGTTAATTATTGTATGGAATTTTATATTTGATATTATAAAGTTCCAAGGCAGCTGGCAGATCAATTGAATGAGTTAAGTGGGTAATCTGTGTGTAAATTAGATTAGATGCATTGTTAATTTTGGTTTACTATTGTATATAAGGGTATGACAACTTGACAAGTTTACATAGAGCACTATAATCACTTATTTAGATTGACAAATACTAACACTCCATAGTGAGTAGTGTTCATTTATGAGGAGTTTAGGATCAAATAACTAATTGTATTTTATGTATGTTCTGTTTAGTTGTTTAGTATTGACTATTATGGTATAGTATAAAAATTTAAAGTAATATATACAATACTAATATTACAATGTACAATGCACAATTCTTAAAAAAATTATCTATCAAAATTGGTTTATTAAATATCATGTTCCCCACCCAGCGGACACTTTTCCGTCACCGCCTTCATTTTTGCATAATTGGGTTTTAACAATTAAATAAATCAAGCCAAATATAAGTATCAACAATTGCTTAAGTTTATGTTGTTGTAGTGCTCCAAGATGTAATTCACAATTGAAATAACTTAATAGCAACAATTATTAGACTCTAAATCGAATCAGATTTGTGCTAATGGATGTACAGAAACCGCGTTTTGTTGCTGTGCCAACAAATATTTTATTTTATTTTTGGATCATTTTGTTGGGCTTTCGGCATGCATTGATTGTTGTTTATATCACGTGCACTATTTTTAATTCATTGACAGATTTTATTTGAATATTTTTTAGTATTTTGAGAGATGGAAATCCGATCCAGAGTTAATACTTTTTCTTTTTCTTAAATAAAATAATCCTTTTGAAATGAATTATAAGAGATTGCTTATTCGCCCGTCGTTGCTAACTCTTTTTCGAGACATCTTAGAAATCATTTTCTCTGCAGAGACAACAAAACAGTTAAAAAAAAAACTCAATAGCACTAACATAAAACAGTGAGAAACTCACCCAAATATCTTTTGAGCCTCCTATAATTTTAATGATACACACATAGTAGTCAAACAATCCAAGAAAGTAGCAAGACAAGATATATACATAGAAATAAGCGACTTATCACAACCTTAATTAGCACGAGATTCTTGGTCTGATAAAAGGGAAACCTTTAGTCACCTTGTACCGTGTAGAAGAAATATGGCTCCGAAGAGTATTAACCACTCTGAAAAATATGAACTTGAAGCCCTTAAAAGACTCGTCGAAGAGGGTTAGAAATCCCCGATTTATAATGGATGATAGTGTGATAAGAATAAACACAAAAATACAATAATAAACAATAAATAAATATGACAACAAATTGATCAAAATAAAAAAGTTTAAAGTGATATTTTTTTGGGGAGTCCGGGAAGTACAATATTCGGAATGAGTTAAATAAGGATTCAATAAAGATTTAGACACCACATCTCAAACCAAAACCTTAAGGCATTAGGTGTATGGGTCATTCTCTTTATATATCCAATACAGCCTCCATTACTCGTCAATGTGGCACTAACCACTCATAATTGAATACCCAACAATTTTAACGTGAAAAACTCTTTAATGTAAGGGTAAAAACTACAAGTCATCAAAATCAAATAAATAGTTCTACTATAATCAAATAATGGTATAAGAGAATCTCAAAATGAGTTATATATTGTGCCTACAACCAATAATAAAACATTAAAACTTACAAATGAAAAACAAGAAGATGAAAAACATCCAAAAAAACTGCTAATGTGCGAACATTGTTTCTTTTTCTTCATACGTCATTTTGCATATATGACCGTTGAAAACGAAGATTTGTATGTTGCGAACCTGCTATAAAAAAATCAGGATGATCTAACAGTTGACGAATGCGCAATCAATGTTTTTATGATATGGATTTGACATAAGGTTTACTGTTCTCTTTTCTCTTTTGGTGGTTGTATTTTCTTTCAAAATAGTCTATTTTTTATAATCCTAATTAGATTAACATTTAGGCATTTTTCCACCTATGAAGGGAGCCTAATATCCAACACATCTCTCTTTCACGACTAGGTGGAGATAATTGTCAAACCGGCAGTTCAAACTTCTCTCTTGATAATGTTTTAATCATCATATCAAAACCATTATAATCAATATAAACTTTAGTCAAATCCAGCAAGTTAGCTTCCAAAACATCATGTATCCAATCATACCTCTCATCGATGTGTTTGGACATATTACGAAATGTTGGAATTCTTACCAAAATGAATAACACTTTGACTATTGACAAATAATACATATTTGTCTTGAATAAACCTAAAAAGAATTTCTTCAACCAAATCAACTATTTGCATGCTTTGATATTGACAATGAACTTTGCCTTAGTTATAGACAATACTACACAATTTTGTAATTTGGACTGCCAAACCACATATCCCTTTGCAAATTTAATCATGTAGCCTAAAGTTTATTTCCCCAATTCAATATCTCCAGTCATATTTGAGTCAAAGTACCCCATCAAAATATGTTTGTCACCTCCAAAACAATGTCTCATACATGTAGTACCACAAAGATACCTCAAAATCCATTTTACAATATTACAATGCTCTATATCTGAATTTGACAAAAACCTATTGGCTATACCAACAATATGTACAAAATTTGGCCTTGTACATACCATTGCATACATCAAACCCATAACAGATGCATAAGAAACTCGTTCGATGTCTCTTTTCTCATTTTCGCTAGAGTAACTTTGTTTAAAACTCAACTTAAAATGAGAAGCAAGAGGAGTACTTACAACCTTAGAGTTTTCCATCTGAAACATTTACAACACTATCTTAATACAATATTCTTGTGGCATCCAAAGTTTTTTTTCCTTTTTGTCACATGTGATTTTTATGCCAAGAATATAATTAGTTGCTCCCATGTCTTTCATGGCATATGACTCACCCAACTACTTCTTGTCAATCTTGGAAATATTTTTTTCAATAATAAGTATGTCATCAACATATAATAACATGATAATGAAATTATCGTTATAAAATTTTCTAACAAATACACAGTGGTCAAAAGTAGTCTTCATGTATCCTTGGTCACATAATAAATTCAAACTTTTTGTACCACTGTCTTGGAGCTTGCTTCAAACTGTACAATCTCTTTGTCAATCTACACACACAGTCTTCCTTGCCTTCAACAAGAAAACCATTAGGTTGTTTCATGTAAATTTTCCTCCAAATCACCATGAAGGAAAGTTATTTTTACATTTATTTGTTATACTTCTAAGTTAATAGTAACTGTCAAACTCAATACGATTCTAATCGATGATATTTTTACCACAAGTGAAAAAATCTCATTAAAATCAACATCGTTTTTCTGACGGAAACCTTTCACCACTTATTTGGCTTTAAACCTCAAAGACTTTGAGTTACTCTCAAGCTTCACTATATAGATCCACCTATTTTCTAAAACCCTTCCGCCTTTTGGAAACTTCACCAAATCATAAGTGTGATTATCATGTAAGGATTTCATCTCATCATGCATTGCATTCAACCACTTTTGACTTTCTTCACTCTCTATGGTCTCTCAAAAACACTCAAGTTCTTTTTCATTAGTCTAATTCACATACTCATCAAAAACATACCTTGTATATGGTTGCCTTTTCCTCTTATACCTCCTTAGTCGAGTTTGCAATGATTTAGAAGCATCACTAAGATTCTCATCGTGTGGCAACTCACGATCTTCACATGTTGGAATATTTACATCACCTGTAAGCTAATGATCATCAACACAATCACATGGTTCGTCATTTTAAACATTACCATTAATAGTATCCAAATCAGGAATAAATGACCAAATTGGATCACCATCGACCAAGATGTTATCTCTCTCAGGTGTAGTGTTCTCCACCTTATCAATGTCTTCAATAGTTTGGTCTTCCATTAACACTACCTCATGATGTTTGATAACATTTTTCGCTATATGATCATACAACTTGTAACCAAATTCATCTTCACCATAATCAATGAAGATACATTGCTTTGACTTTGCATCCAACTTGAATCTTTCATCTTTTGGAACATGCACAAAAGCCTTACAACAATAGACCATCAAATAATCATACTTGACATTATTGCCAAACCATACATTGTCTAGTACCTCACTATTCAAAGTGATAATAAGAGTAAGATTAATAACATGCACCGCCATGTACAATGCTTCACCCCAGTAATGTTTATACAACTTATCTTCAAGGAGTATACACCTCACTTTCTCAACAAGTGTTCAATTCATCATCTTTGTTAAACCATTCAACCAAAGAGTTTTAGGAGGAGTCTTTTTATGTGATATACCCTGCTATTTGCAATAAACATTAAATGATCCACAATACTCACCACCATCGTTAGTACAAACACATTTCAGCTTTGTGCATGTCTTCCTCTCAACCAAAGCATGAAATTATTTGAACTTCTCCAACACTCGGTCTTTTGTCTTCTAAGCATAAACCCATAGTTTCTTGGAAAAATCATTAATAAAAGTAACAAAATAAAGCCCACCATTAAAAGATTTTACCTTTAATTAGCCACAAACATCATAATGTACCAACTGAAACAACTCTGGCTTTCTGGAGGGATAATGTCTTTTGAAGGATACTCTAGTTTATTTACCAACCATGCAGTGGGAATATTTCTCCAAATCTATATTCTTCAATTCTAAAAGCACATCATTTTTAGCTAAACAATTTAACCATTTTTTCACTGATGTGACTATGCTTTCGGTGTCACAAAAATGTTTCCATATCCACAACATTCACATTCTCTTTAGCAACCAAAGGATTTGTCCAATTCAGTTTACTAATTTTCTTATCTCTAGCCACAATCAAGTTACCTTTCTTGAGTTTTCACTTTCTAGAAGCAAAATGATTATCAAAACCACTATCATCAAGCATATGCACAAAGATCAAATTGAAGCGAACATCTGGAACATGTTTGACTCCTTTAAGCAACAATTACATTCATATGTTGGTTTGTAAGTATACATCACCAACACCAATTACCTTAGATGCATTGTCATTACCCATCTTCAAAACTCCAAAATCGCATGAAGTAAGATGTGAAGAACTCCTTCTTCGGTGTAATATGTAGTGTAGCACTACTATCAATTATCCACATGCTCTCATCAGATATAAGATTAAATGACTCATAGTCACAGAGAATAATTATTATGTATGTGTCATGTTCTATGATAATAATGATATTTCACAACCTCTTTGTTTATGTTTACCCTTCTTACCTCTCTTCTCCTTTTTCGGCAGAAAATAATTATTATGTATGTGTCATATTCTATGATAATAATGACATTTCACATTTTTGTGTCTAGACTTTGACTTGATTCTATTATTTCCTCTACCACCTTTTCAATTCTTTTTTCTCTCTCTCTAAATTCTCCCCTATTTTTAGTGACAATAACTACAAATTGAGATAAAGAATCGTGTGCCTTCCTTCTCATCTCTTCATTCAAAACACCATCCATAACCGTTTTCAAAGAAAAAACACATTTAGGAGTTGAACTCATAATAAAAACATGTAATGTCTCCCAATACTCTAGTAAATATAACAATAGAAATAGTCTCAATAGCTCATCATCAAACTTGATACATATTCTTGACATCTGATCAAAGAGCCTTTGAAATTCACTTTAGTGGTCCGAATTGGACGTTCCCTCCTTATACTTCAAACTTATGAAATTGTTTCAGCAAGAACAATTTGTTATTCTCTGATTTAGAGAAAACCAAAGTTTGTATCATACTCCCACGTAGTATTTACATTTGTCTAACAGGCAGTACGATTATAAACATTATCTTCTACACATTACCTAAAAAAACCACATACGTGTTGATGTTCAAAATTTCATTCTTCCAAAGATTTACCATCCGACCTATTGGAACCAAAAATAGGAAGTTGCATTTTCTTCACAAATAACAAACCTTTCATCTTGCCCTTCCACAAATTATAATCAATATTATTCAAGCATATCATCTTTATGATCATATTTGCTTCCATTCTTCAAGCAAGTTAAATAGCCCTTTAACCAAGAATTTTGATACCATTATGATGGGAATAAACAAAAACACAATAACAAGTAATATGCAACAAATATAAAATTCCTCCAACTTGCAAGAACCCATGAGGAGCAACAACAAATATATATGACAACAAATTAATCAAAATAAAATAGCGTAAAGAACACTAATATTTTAGCGTGAAAAATACATCAATGCAAGGGTAGAAACTATGGGTCATCAAGAACAAATAAATAGTTCCACTATAATCACATAAGGGTACAAGAGAGTATCAAAATAATGCACAAATTGTATCTACAACCAGTCAAAATAACAAAATATTAAAGCTTACAAATGAAAAACACCCCAAAAACCTACTTTTGTGCGAGTATGGTTTCTCCCTCTTTAGGTGTCATTTTGTTGATTCGTCCATTGAAAACGAAGATATGTATGTTTCAAACCTTCTATCCAAAAATCAGCCTGATCCAATAGTTAGCAAATGCACAATCGATGTTTTTCTGAGACTGATTTGATAAAATAGGAAATAAGGTTTACTCTTCTATTTTCTCTTTCGGTGATTGTCTTTTCTTTCAAAATAGTTTTTCTCTTACAACGTTACTAAAACCCCTATCCACTTAAATAAGTGAGACATATAAGCTAAATATTTAGGCATTTCTCTACGTAGGAAAAGAGCCAAACACCTTACACAATGAGCATAATTCAAGTTTGCACCTTAACTTCAAACAAAAGAAGCAAAAAGAAGAAAAAAAAGGCAATAACAAATTTTTAGAATAATTTTTTATGATTTGTTTACCCCTATCTATGTTACAGAGAAAAATAAGACATATGCAATTAAGTGGGAGCATAAACCTTTTATGGGAAACTACGACTGAGCGAAAATTAGAAATATGAAAACAAATGGAAAATAGAGATCACAATAGTTAATGTAGAAAAAGAGAAATGAATTGCCACTTAGGTTAGAATTTACTTATTAAGAAGTTTGTTTATTTTTCTTTTCAAACCATTGATGGCAGACGATTAAATGACGTAAACATTCACTAAGTACTCAACATTAGTAACAACCATCTAACAACTCAAAATTACACCACACTTATGAAAATATTATTAAAGTGAAGGAAAACCAATTGTTGCGTTTGTGACGTCATATTAGAGGGAACAAAATGACATGCATTGAAAAATAGTTTGTATGTAACACGTATACAAACACATGACCACAATATATAACATACTTGTCACTCGATTGAATACCTCAACTCTCAAATGCCCATTAGAAAATACATCTCAAAAAAATCTATTATCGTAAAAGTTTTTCAAACAAACCATTAACTACACAATAACGAATAGTCTAACAGACTTGTGTATTGGTATAGACCAAACAAAATATTCAATATTATCAAAACTACATAAGAGATTTTGGTTTAGAAATGTCTAACAAATATGCTAACTTAGAGTTTGTGTCTGGTGAGCAGATTAACACAATGAAATCATGTTTGAGGAGACCCAATAATATCCGTAAAATGCTTAATCTTAAGGTATCATTCGACATATCAATCCAGAAAAGATTATACAAATGAATACACACATGAGGTGGGTATGCTTACATCAAGTGTGACTCTTATCATAGTTTATTTGTTTGAAAAATCTTTTTTGGGACATTATTATTTTTTTTTTTGAAAAATGCTAATAACAGTGAGGTCCAAACCAAGGTTAATTGATCCAACCCAAGTCCCCTCTAAATCTTGGACTCAACTCATTGGGTCCAATTCAAGTAACAAAGATAACTTAACACTAAAGATAATTGACTATCAAAGTCTTAATGGATGTCGTTAGTCCTCACATAAAGACTGGTCATAACATATGTAATAGCTTTCATTCATATTAACGAAATCTCTCAACAATCATTATATTGATCAAATGCTTCAATTACCTAGTAACTCGGACCATAAAACACTTTTAAATAAGGGGTTCGCCCCCATATAACACACATCTTTCATTATTCTAAAATGTTAAATCATAATATCATCATTCCTTATTTTGACAAACAAAGCGTGTTTGTAGGTACCCCTTTTTGCATTAGAGCAATAACATATGAGAAGTTAATGGATCGTCATCAAACGATCATCTTCTAGAGGTGATAAATTTAGTGTTCTCAAACAAAAATATTAATGTTCCATGCAAAATAATGGTTACTCTCTAGAACGACTAGACACTCGTTCAGATGAGAGGAGACTTCATTATACATGCTTAGATTTTGTCACATAATCAATTTGAATGCCACATCAATTAAAATGTGACACATCACAACAATTGAGTTAAGAAAAATGGGTTGAGACCACAACAACAAAAATGGTGATACTAGAGACAAAAAAGTTTGATTTTACATCGAGAAACTATGTTATGACATGAGTAAAATAAGATAACTAAAAGTAAAATTAAATTATAAATATTATATAAATTAGTATTTTGATAATTAAGCGTTTGTTTGGCTACACGTGAGATAATGAATTCTCACGTAATGATGTTTTTTAGATGTTATTTTTTTTTATTAAAACAAATAATATTTGTTGATTTAAATTGTAGAATACATTAATACAAATTCAAAATTGCTAAAAATATAAATGATAAATCAACAAACATACTCACAACACTCAAATTATAGTGTAAAATAACAACATAATACAAAATGACTACATATTTATAAATATAATAAAATTCAAATGTTTAAAATATCTATATATTCGAATTTGTAACGCTGATAAGATCATAGTCATTGATGAAATTTGTAATCAATCAAAATTACTATGTCACTCTAAATCAAATAAATATCACACAAAACGAGAACATCAAAATTAAAAAAGAAAAAAACGTGACATTCAAAACAACAAAGAAGTCAACAAAACAAAAAACTTAAATTTATATGAAATTTTTTTGCTTAAATAAAATAAAAGAGAAAGGAAATTCGGAGAAATGGATATTAGATTTTAGTGAACCTGCATAAAGTAAAATATATAATATGATTTATAACATAAGTACGATGTTTGCCCGAATATTAATCTTAGCCTACAAATATCTACATATACTTCTAATTTTTTGAAGTATAGGACTTTAGCAACGAGTATACCAAACAGTGACTTAATTTTTTTGTTGAAACTTTTTTAATAAAAAAGAAAGTCAAATACGTTGACTTTCCAATAACTATTTAGTTAAAAATATTTAATTTTATAGTAATATAGAATTTGATTTTAATAAAAATTAAAACTTCATTTTTGGTATAATATAACAGAAAAATATTTTACTTTTAAACAGACGTTTTTTTTTACTCTTAATTTTAACTAAACTTTATTTTGATCCACAGTTTTAGCCAAACTAAAGTATATATCATGGGCAACATGTACTGTTAAGGATATGCGACCATACACCATATATGTACTATCACGTATCTCAACTACTTTTGTTGGTTCATTTCAAACCTTCCTTGGCGGCAGAGATGGGTCATCACCATATATATACATTATATACACACCTACCCACACCACAGCTACTCAACTACATTCCTCATTATTCTTAACAAAAAAAAAAAAACATTTCTCATTATTATTTGTTATTACTGATTATTTATTAAAAAAAGTCATATCTTCTCTTCACACCCCCTCTTATTATCTAATATATTTGAATATTCAAGTATATTCAAAGGATGATAATAAATATAGAATATTCACATGATAAAAATATTCGATAAATATTTTAACGTAAGTTACTTTTTTTTTATGGTAAAATATAATAATTTTTAAAAATAGTAATTTGATAATGTTATTTACTTATATATTTATTTGTAACAAGTAATGGAAGATACTTTTGGTCGGTACAAGTTGTTGAATATTGAATATTGATGGTGATTAAAACTATCTTCCATCAATAAATTATTAGATTTTGATAGGCCTCGCTTGCCACATGTTAAGATTCCACTTTTTTTTTCTCTAAAAAATATTATTACGACTTTTATTAGATTAGATTTTCTCACACAGCCACGACACTCCCTTTAGAAAATACTAATAATCAACCAATAGCCACTACTTTATGCGTTTATTTGTTTATTTAATCGAATTATTTAGTCAAACATTTAAAACTGAAAAATATTTATTATAAATAAAAAAGATTATTTAAAGAAAAAAAATAAAAACCTTCATTACATGTATGAACAACAAGTTCCAACCCAACCCAACCCAACAACCCTTTGGTTTTCAATAATGGTGTTATTATAAATAAATAATATATCAGATTAGTACCAGTTATCGTTTGTTTCTTCTCCCGAAGCTTTGTTGGCGGCAAAGCAAACGTTGATTCTGATGGCGCCTTCGAAGTTTTTCATCTTCGTTCTTTCCGTTGCCCTAATTTTCTTCCTCGTTACTTCCGAAGCCGATGTTTCAATCGAACAACCTGATTCATCTGCTCTCAAGATCCAATTAGATCAACTCAACTCTAAGATCCAATTTCTCGGTATCTTTTCTTATTTTATCACAAAAACCTAATTTCATTTCTCATATTTCATTTTTTGTAGTTATTTATATTATATTATACTGTTTGCTAGATAAAACTAACTTTAAGATTCATTTTTTTTTTGTTAGTCCATTTTTTTTGGATATTGTGATTCGATGTGCTTGTTTGTTTACGTTTTCAATCAGGGAATTTTTTGTGTCATCGTAGTTTACAATTTTAGGAACCTTTGCATTTGTGGTTCCCTGTAGTTTTTTTTTTTGTGTGGCTAATACATGTATTCGTGTCTAATTTTGTTTTGAAGAGTCTCAAATTAGTGAGAAGTCACAAGAATTGAAGAAGAAGGATGAAATAATAGCAGAAAAAGAAAAACTTTTCAATGATAAATCGAGTGCCATTCAATCGTTGCAGAGTCAGGTTGCTTCTCTTCAGGTGATGACTTGAGACAAGACTTGGTTTATAAAATTTTCTCATTAGGGGTTTTCCTATAGTAGGAATCAAATGTTTGTCTCAATCAAAAAATATCATAAGCTAAAAGTTAGTGTAGATTGGCACTAGTATTTAGTATAACTCAAGGATAGTAGAAAATGTTATTATTTTCGTACTTCTATTGTTTTTGGAGAATTCTAAAACAGTGTTGTCAATCGTGGAGTGGAAAAGTAGTAGTTTGTTCAAGTTCTGCTATGCAATAGGGCTATAGCATTGTTAAAGTTCCTGTTTGACAACATTTTGTACTAAATAGGGTATTGCAGAACAATAGGGATTTGTTCAAATCTTGGTATGCTAAAGTGTTATAGGGCTGGTATTTAACAACACTGTTATGAATGACTTAGTAGTTGGGATCACATACTCACAACTTGATGTCATTTTTTTATTTCCTTAAAAAATGTGTCTTTTAAAACCCTTATAAATTAATTTTTCTCTCAGAAAAAAGGATCATTGGATGCTGAGGAGCAGGTTGGAAAGGCTCATGCACGTGCTGGTGAACTACAGAAGCAGGTCATTCATGAATGAGCTAGTTGATGTATAATGTAAATGATCATAATTCTTTTGTGCATACTCTGAAATTTTTAATGCAGGTGGACAAGCTTAAAAGCGATCTCAAAACTCAAAATAATGAGAAAGTGAACTGGGAGTCTCGGGTAGCTGAGTTAGAGAAAAAGATTCATGATTTGAACTCAAAGTTAGAAGATGTAAGTTGTACACTTGGTTAGATTGCCAAATTATGTTCTAAAATAAATCTCAACTTTGCTCTTTATGACCAGTACTTATTCTTGTTTATAATGTATCAACTATTGCTAAAGATAGTTTTTATCCTTAATTGTTCTTGTTGGAGTCATGCAACTTATTTTACTCTTTTGATAAATAGTCAGGCTTACTGCTTAGTTATTTCTCTTCTTTTTATGAAATGAAATGTTTATTAATAAGCAAACCTTGTCATGGCCACTATGGGCCTAAGCACCAACAAAAATTTAAATAAAGATGCTATTGTTGTTTGTATTTCCAAAAACAGTCACCTATAGTCCTGTAATAATGTGGATTTATTATCAAAACATAATCTCTTAGAGGATGATGTGACTTGAGTACTGTATTCTCCACAGGTTCAGAAGGTAAACGAGGAACAAAAGAAACGAATCCGTAAAACTGAACGTGCTCTTAAAATTGCCGAGGTATGTGAGATTGCGAGTCCATAGATTTTCATCTTAATGCTGTGCAGGATTCTTGGTGATGATTTTGATGGAAGTTTATTGTTCTTCAACTGATATTCTTATTTAGGAAGAAATGATGAAGGCAAAGCTAGAGGCAACCACCAAAGCAAAAGAGCTGAGCGAGGTAATAATTTAGTTGACCCCCTAAACCATGTTATCTTTACTACATGTGTGTAAATGTTGTTAGCCACCAGTAATTCTCCAAAGTAATCCATGATAATTAACAATTATGTGGTTTCCATCTGAAAACGAAAAGATTTGGTTTAAGTCATTGCCATTTTTTTGCATGTAGATAACTGAAGGAAACCTTGAACAAATAAATTTAAATAGTTCACCTAGTAAAAAATTTCCTTGCATGATATGACTTTAGTCCTATTCTTGATTTCAACTGTTACAATAAAAATAAGCTATGAGACAATGTATATTATGGATTAGGCTCCTCTAAAGTGAGCAACTCGCTTTAGAGAATAAAGTGAGTAATATCAACCATTGATAAACAAATTAATGGTTGATATTACATGCACATGCATGAACAATCATGGGTTGTTATAATATTAACCATTGATTTGCTCACTTTACTAACTTTTCATTTTAGAGGAGCCAAATCCGTATATTATATGGCAGATTTCGAATTTTACCAATTGATGTATATTGGTCTTAATGTTCAGACTCATGGTGCTTGGCTTCCGCCTTGGCTTGCTGTACACTACATTCGTAGTAAGGTGAGTTTATGTTGTATACCCTATGATGTTTGTTAGAATAGCCTTCTGCTCAAGTGCTGAGAATTTTATTTTATTTTTTGTTAGTCCTTGGTTGAGACTCATTGGAATGAACATGGTAAACCTCTATTGGAAGTGATAACTCTAAAGGTACTATGTGGTATTTATTTTGGCTATCATTCTTTCCTCTATGTTATTTCTTGTCACTTTAATAAATTGTAGATCCAGGTTTAATTCTTCTTCATCAGTACAAGCAAGTTCTATTGGTTTCTGTATTTTAACTCTTTTCTTATGTATTCTAGGCCTTAGAGAAAAAGGCACAAGCTGGAAAGTGGGCTGAACCTCATGTGGAAACAATTAAAACTGTAAGCCCTTCATTTATATCTTTGATACTTTTGATCTGTGGATTATCAGTTACTGTGCCCTATGGTTAGATCGTAAATTTGCTCCACCCAAAGTTTGTTTGTTTTACCCTTAATTAATTGTATTATTCCACTCTTGTTTTCAATTGAAGAAATGGGTCCCAGCTGTGAAAGAACAGTGGTCTGTGGTGAAATCAAAGACTGAACCTCATGTGCAACTACTGACTACCAGGACTGTTGAAGTATACAAGTCCTCAAAGGATGCACTTGCTCCCCACATAAGCAAGGCAATAGAATGTGTAGATCCTTATTATCAGGTATGAGTTTCTTCATTGAACTGTATGGTTTGTTTGTTTATATTTTTCTTGAGGTGTTTTCAACTGGTTGACAGGAAGCTCGAAAGTTTAGCAAGCCATACATTGATCAGGTTGCTGTTGCAGCAAAACCCCACGTTGTAAAAGTACAAGTTGCTTTGAGGCCCTACACCAAGAAGGTTGTTCACGCCTATGGGAATTTCTTGGAATCAGCCACTGCATATCATAGCCAGGTTTCAGATTTTTTTTTTTATGCTATTGATATATTTCTGTTAATCCTCTTGTATTTGTAATTATTTATTGCTGATAGCAATACTGGCAATGTGTTTTTTTGTTTTATTTCATGTATCACATGGTAATGTGTTTTTTTATTTTATTTCATGTGACACCTGCACCATACTATATCTGCATACCAGATAATTGAAAATATAAACTTCGGTTGGCAGTCTCTGTTTTTTGAAAGTTATAGCTGTTCATTGCCACAATCAGACTTGTTTAAAAAAAGAAATATGATCAAAGCCAACTTGATATAGTGACATCTCCATATTAATGTTCTTCATCCTAAGGAACAATGTGGCTTCTTTTCGTGATGTTCTTTTATTGACTGCTGTATGGTAAAACTTCTTACTTTGGATTTTGGAGATTGCAACATGATATAGACATAGATATGGCAGTTACCTTTTCTGCTTATTCTTTTGTGATGCGAAACTAGGAGTTTATTTCCCTGATTGCTTATTCTCTGAAATTTTTATTAGTTCCAGGATCTTGAATAGCTTTTTTTCTTCAATAGTACACTTTATTAGTTTTGTTAGCTCCCTTTTGAGTGTTGAATTGTCTTTTGTCATTAAGGTCCAAGCTACTGTCCAAGAGACACTGAAAAAGCACGAGCTCACTAGACCTCTTGCTACCAAAGAATTGGAATGGTTTGCGGTAAGCATTGGAGGATTTTGTATATACTATAAAATATTACTAAAATTGAAAAATGGTTAGGTGATTTGACAAATATATCATCAATTTGAAATGTTGCAGGCCTCTGCCCTTTTGGCATTACCTATTATTTTACTGGCTAGAGTTTTTTCTGCCATTTTCTGGTTAGTCATAAATGTTCTTCTCTTTCGTCTACTTTGCTTTTTGTTGATATAAGCAGCTCTTCTTGATATTCAATTTTGTATATTGAAAAAGGATGATGTAGTTACAAATATTTTATCATCTGTAGTACCAAAAAGGCAAATAAACCAGTTCGAAGTGGAAACACCCACCATGCACGTCGTAAAGCTAAGCGAGTTCATTCAGACAAGTAGATACATGAAGTTGGCTCCTGTTTAATTTTTTTGGAGAAAAGTATAGGTATGCTGTTTCTTAATTGGCTCAGGATGCATTTATTATTAAGGATGTGAAGACTGAAGAATGGTTTCACCATGTTTTATTTTATTTGGCATATATGATATGAAGCATGCTTTGATATTTTTACCATAACCTATTTTACTTGTCATGCCTGTCTGGTATGGTTTGCTTTGTAAATAATACAAAAAACTCATTTATCACCTTGAATTTTTGATTTAGTGAGATAAATTTTATTCACATCATCATGCACCATGTAGAGAGCGATCTTTGGAGGAAAATTGTTTATGGTGTTATAAACTAAACTCCCTTGGAATGCCTGGTGTGATCTTAGATTTGCATATCCCACTTTTATGAAACATGTCTTAGATGTAAACAAAAATTGGAGGGGAGGGTTGGCTAAACTGGAGGAAAGACAGTATCTGTAGTCTCCAGAATGGGACTTGGGTGGCCGGAGTAAAAAGTTCTTTTACAAACTAGTTTTTTTGCCTTCCTCTCAAGAGGCTATGCTTTCAGAGGACACACTCTTTACTTAGAGCCAATTTGAAGAGTGGTTTGAGAACCAAAACAATAGAGAAGTTAACCACGGTGGTATTGTCTGAACTTTTTATTCTCTCATAAGCCCTCTTATGTCGTAGGGGACTTTGTTAAGTTATAAACTTAAATACCCAGGAATGGTTTTCCCAAGAATCCTATTACCGGGACTTGAGTTATTGATAATACTGGTAACTTTTTAAAAACTTATTTAGTATAAAAGTATAACAAATAAATAGACGGAAGTGGGTAGTTATGGTTATGTTCTATTCACATGGGAATAACAGAATCCCACCTCTAACATGGGAATGTGAAATTCACAAATCATCTGTAAATTTTATTTCTAGGAATAAACAATACATGGGAATAATTTTTAAAACTTGTACCAAACATGGGAATCTTATATTTCCAACCCACATTCCCAGGAGCATTTTTGGCAACCTTGAAACAAACACACCCTTGGGGTTTTTTCACTTCAGAGAAAATGTTCTCTGTTTTAACTTTAATTTTTACTTTTAACTATAAAAGTACCATTTCATCTTCACTCTTTCAGTCTTCTAAGGTTTGTACAAATCCTTGAAAAAGCAAACCATATGAAAATAATTTTTTTTTGTGAAACCAAACAGACCCTTAGTTGATTTTGATTAACTTTGAAATGGCTCCTATTGTTTTGAGAAGTCCACAAATCTTCTCAAATCTTCATGCATTGCGAGAACTGAGAGTATTGGATTTTGGTCATCTGAATGTTGGCTGTGCTGATCATATATATCTTTGATATTGATTTTCATACATAGAAATTTGAAGTAATGAAACAATGAGGTAGCTTATGTAATGTAGCATATCTTATTAATAGGTTTACATACAGGTTATTGCCTTATACGCTTTTTAGATATTTTTTTTCTTTTCTGATCATTGTTCAATATAGTGCTGAAAAACACTTTCTGTATGTTGCAGATGCCTGGCACAATGGGGGTTACATATTCCTTTACATGTGGGGTTTGAATATTTCACTTCTTTTTGAGTTAGGTACATTTAGGACCTTTCACTGTAGAGCTGGGCGCACAATGTGGTTGGGTGTTCATGTATTATGGCGGTTATATTTGTCATTAGACAGACCTGGCACTCGTTTTTGTTGTTTTGTTTCCTTTCTTTTATTAACTTATCGATGTTAGTAAAAGTGTTTCCACTTCATGTATGTTTATTAGAATTAGAGCTAGTTCTGTCTACTCTGATTGTCTGTGGAACTAGATGTTTATCACATAAAGAAACTGATTCATAGGTAATTAGTTGTTGGAACTCCATGTTTTCCATTTCTTTTGGTTCTTATTTAAGTTTGTCAAATCATCCTCCAAATTGGCACTCGTTTTCAGATTAGCCAACTAAATTGGTGAATCGTGGTTTAGTACTTGAAAGTTTCCTTCAGTTTATGTATTGAGCGTATAGTTGAATTGACTAGAGGACATACTCCCTCCATTTTGGATCAAATACATTAGCATTTTTGCTTATAAATAGGAATAGAGGGAGTATATTTAGAACAATGGACCTACACATGTTTTGTTTGAGTGATAAGGGAGTTGGGTTATTTAAGTAAGTGGTCTGGAGTTCAATTTGGTTGAGAGAGGATGATCTACTTGGTAAGTTCAACATGTTATTTGGGGAAAATTAGTCTCTTTAAATACTAGTGCATACTTCGTATTAACCGGATAATTATTTTTGGTAAAACACATTTTATGCAAATGACTATATTTAAAAAAAAAAAAAATTATGAGAATGCTGGGCAATTTTATCATATATAGAGCAACAATACCAAATCCAAACCATTCTTTTAATTGGTTTCTTTGTTTAACGGTTTACATAAATTGTACATGGGTAAGGGATTTGTTTGTCTAACGCTAGAAGCCTCCTTGTTCCTGGCCTCCTGGCCTAAAAATTGGTTGAGACAATGAACCAAATGGTGATCGTGGCTCTTAAAATATAAGCAAAATTAAAATTTGATGTATCTATTTCAAATTAGATACATTAACTTTTTTTTTTTTTTTACTTTTGTTTATAAGACCGAAATAGTAATATGTTTTGATCAATAGAGATAGGCTTAAAAATATTTTTTCCAAAACTTTGGTAGGACTGCATATTTTTGGTCGATGTTAGATCTCAACTTGTATTTTCTTTTAGTGATAGGAACACATGCAAAAAATACAAGAAATATTTGAGGATTTGGATATGATAGAGATGATATAGAATATTACAAAAATATAAAAAATATAATGATAGGTACAAGACAAACACTTATCATATCATTTGTTTTATGTACACAAGATAATAAATATAATAACATCTCATCACCACATAATATATTATATTTAAACCAAAAATTACCTTTGTGAAATAATTAATGTCACTAATATTTATAATAATTTCTTATTTTAATTATATCATGTCTCTTATTCTAACCATGAAATGAAGCTTAAAAATTAGAGCCGTGGAAATGCAACAGTTCAATTGGGTCAATTTTAAAAATTTAGAATTTAATTACAAACAAATGAGTCTTTTACCTAATCCATTTATGTATCAGGCCGAACTAATTCTTTTAACGTATCTTCTAAAAGTTATACAATGAGTATACAAAACCCTTCTAAATATATTCAGAAAGAAATAAAAGTCCTAAATATTGTTATCATTAACAAGTCCCAATTACCACTAATTACAAATCAATGAAATGTGGAAAATAATCAGGGGCAAGATAAACTATGACATTCGAAAGAGTTACTTGGTGCAAAGAGTACTGCTTTTTGAGTAATAAAAACCCTTGATTAGGTAGTCATGAGAATATTTTGCTGTATTAATTTGGTTTGAAATATGCATCAAAGAATACGTATCTAGCTAATTATATATACAGCTCATAATTAAATCTTATCCATATCACAAGAAAGACAAACTTATACATTGAAGGAATAATTAGATTAATTATTAGCGTGTTATATACATAATAACGCTATACATGCAACTTTAAATGATGGTGAAGTTCACCATAAAATAATATTTAAAAGTTATTTGAAATATCAACCACCATGATTCGAAATATTAACTATCTTCAACGATTCTTCTTGTTTATTGAGAATATATCTCAAATTAAAGTAAAATGAGAATATGCTTGCAATTATATATATAGTATGCATGCATATATAAAAACTAGCTAATTAATTAGTTAGTCTTAAATAATATATACATATTAATAAATACCTGGCAGGTCACATGGTTCAGATTAATTTATTGAGATAGCAAGTGATGAGTTCTTCATCTGTAGGATCAAATCGAAATCCTTCTTTGTAGAGTTTCCTCCTTTTCACCACTTTCTTCTTCCATTAATTGAAGAAGAAAGTTCAATTTTTAAGCATTTTCTGAAATTAACTTGTAATATATCCAAAAGGAGCTACCACATTCTTGGGAGAAAACTAATTAACACATAGAGTTTTTTCCAAATAGAAAATCCATTAATAAGATAAAGTAGTCCTTGAAAATTAGGAGTTGTAATAGAGGTCAATATGAATAAAGTTTTTTTTTTTTTTGCCATTAAAAAAAATCAATATGAATAACGATGTTGTTTACTTGCATGGAGAGACAACTTCTTCGATATTTAAGATGTTGTTTACTTGCATGAAGCTTCCACCAAATGTGAGTCTTCACCTTCAAGTTGCATGTAAACTTTCAATGAGAAACTATTACGTGGTCACACGATTTTAAATATAAGATCATTTGAGCACACACAAAAATGAAAAAGATAAAAATAAAAATCAAAGATTTTGTATTTTTCATATTATTAAATTATACATATTTTTATGTGTGTCTAAATCTTGGGATTATTTAAGGATTTGCCACGACAACTGCCAAGAAAGATATGTAGACACTTGATTTAGAATGACGATCTTGCCCTTACAACACTATATATTAATGTCATGGGCAATATTACCAATTCAATAAATAAATACTCACATAAATAAATACTCCATTATATCTTGATTATTATATACAAAAAAATATTCACAAATCACAATTTAAATTATAAGTAAATTTAACATCTTCACTTAACAAATATTGTCATATAATATATAAATTTTATTTTTATAGAATAAATGCTCGTGAAGAGCAATTTCAAAAGTATATATATTTTAATTAATTACGTTAAAATAATTAAATGAAATTATTCAAATCTTTTAATCAATGTAAAGTTAAATATTTTTAATAAGAACAAAGTACTAGTTTTCTTGCTAGCTATAAAACTGGTTAATGAATGTGAACTAGTCGATTAGTGGTGAAATTTACTATTACCTTAACAATCACATTCACATATGTTATGTTATATGTAAAATAGTCAATAGAATTATGTTAACTAATAAGAATATTTTTTTGTTTTATGCAAATAACTAATTTAAAAAAAAAATAGTTGTATTATTTTAAAGATATATTCTCTCCGATTTTAAATATATATAAAAAGTACTCATCTTTCTTATTTTTAAAT
>JBBPBT010000685.1:15732268-15760157 GCA_037974875.1 Cicer bijugum
TTACATAGCTTACACAAATGTTTCAATATCCATTAGTATAAAAGATTTGTTGTATTTATTTTGATGGTATAAAAAAATCTAGTATTTATAAAAATCGTAACTTTTAGACTTTTTAAAATAAAATTCTTCAATTTTCAAAATTGTCGATCTAAATGAAACTATTTCATTATTCATCAATTAAGTTTAGTTTGGAATTCGTAAAAGAAAATTGTAAAAACCTAATCAAAACCGTCCCACTATTAAAAATTAGTTTGAATTTTTTTTAGAGAAAATTATCAAGATTGAACCAAATCAAATATAAATTCAATTGTTTGGTCTAATAGTAAAGAAGATAAATATTAAATCCGACAACAAACTCATAAATTATTAGCGTTGGGTCAAGCAAACCAAATATTTACACTCCTAATTGTTTCCAGAATTATAGTTATACCCTATACAAAAAAAAAAATAAAAATGTGTAGTTCTAAGAGCATGCGGGGGTGTGAAAAGAGTTTCCTTATTTGAGGTAAAGTAATAGTGGGAGCCCAATAAGAAATGAGCCCAAATACTGTTCTGTCGTGTTCGTGTTTGGTGTTCCCTTCTCTCCCTCCCTTTCTTTCTATCGTCGCCGCTGAAACTGCTGCTTCCTCAAACTCACTCCATTCCATATCTTTCTCTTTAGTAATATAAGGTAATCTCTATTTTATCTCATTTCGATCTATTCTTCTTCTTCTTCTTATTATTATTCTCTCTAACCATTTTGTTACCTACGATTTTCTACCTTCTCATTTAACTTCGACATAGGCTCAATTTTTATTTAAATGGTAACTAATTTTGTATGTTGACATGCACGCCACATGCTCGACATAATTCCTTACTCCACAATATTTGTTGCTATAGGTGCCCATTTTTATTTAATTATCAATAATACTAACATAATAGGAAAAGCATTGGAACGAAGTTGGTTTCTTTGTTATTGTAACTTGTGTTGTTCAGGAATCGTAGATTATTATAATTAGCTATGGCTTGACCGTCTGCAACAATTCATAATGAATTTTGAGCCTAAATTATTCAAACTTTTTTGTTGAAATGACCAATGATAGTTGTTAGTTTTTAATTTTGTTAGAGGGGGAGTTGAACTCATGACCTTCTTATCCCTACGATCCTCCTCTAAACCATCAAACCACCTTATGACTCTCCTAAATCCCTACGACCCTATATTAGTATTCGATTTCAATCCTCCTTTAAGTTAGTTTAATTCTTTCTGATTTATTTTAGGATGATAATATTGTGTTTATGTGTTACTAGGAATGAATTCTTTCATATGTTTATATTTTGCCCTATTTTAAAGGCCTGATCTGTAGATCATTATATCTATATTTAAGTTAGAAATTAATTATGGATGTATATGCTTTGATCCCTGGTTGTCATGATTTTAGTTTATGATATCTGCTAAATAAATTTTAGTACAAAAGTTGTGGCCAAAGAGATTCAGGACCTTTATTTCATCTTAGCTTGATGATCATTTATACATTTTAATTTTGTTTTTCTTTCAAATCTGCTTACTTGGCTGCTAATAAGACATATTTCAGCCACTCCATTTTCAGTTGTGGTTAAACATGGATTTCATGTGTGATTTGCTATTGTATATTGAGTCCTTGTACAAGTATCTCAGTCCATTAGGTTAGATGAAACTCTCTTCATAATTTCAATCTGGTCTACTTGATATTAGTGTCTGATCTTCACCATATTCATCATTTGATCGTTGGAACCTAGTTATTTACTCACAATTAATGACACGTGATGGAGACTAGTTATTTAGTCACAATCCTTTTTCTCGGTATTTATCATATGATGTATTTGTTTACGAC
This sequence comes from Cicer bijugum, assembly GCA_037974875.1. Classification (NCBI taxonomy): domain Eukaryota; kingdom Viridiplantae; phylum Streptophyta; class Magnoliopsida; order Fabales; family Fabaceae; genus Cicer; species Cicer bijugum. The sequence goes on from JBBPBT010000685.1 coordinate 15,734,119, forward strand.
TCACATTGGAAAATATGATCATTTATTAGTGTATGCTCTTTATACTGAAGATTCTTGCTTTAACTATGCTGCAGTTCGAATAAATAGACATGCCTGAGACTGGGGTAAATCCAACTCACAGTAAGTCAACTGGATTGCCTCGGAAGCGCTTCTATCGAGCACGAGCACACAGCAACCCACTAAGCGACTCCCACTTCCCTGTGCCGATATCACCCAGTCATGTTGACTATTCTCTCCATTATCCTCAGTTCTTTCCCTCTTCTGATGAATCTGATCGCTCCAGAAAGATCCAGTTTGCTGATATTGGCTGTGGTTTTGGAGGGCTGCTCATCAGTCTTTCCACTTTGTTCCCAGAAACACTGATGATTGGAATGGAACTTAGAGATAAAGTGACTGAGTATGTCAAGGAACGGATTTTGTCTTTAAGAGTAGCAAATCCAGGTCAATACCAAAATGTTTCTGTGGTACGGACTAACTCCATGAAGTACATTCCCAATCACTTTGAGAAAGGATCACTCACAAAGATGTTTTTCCTGTTTCCCGATCCTCATTTTAAAGAGAAGAATCATCGCCGTCGTGTTATCAGTCCATTCTTACTAGACGAGTATGCTTATGTTCTTGACGTTGGTGGAATTATATACACAATTACAGACGTGGAAGAACTTGGGGATTGGATGAAATCTTGTTTGGAGAATCACCCTTTGTTTGAACCATTGACTGAGAAAGAACTTGAAGCAGATCCAGTTGTTAAGCTTTTAACCTCTGCTACTGAAGAAGGCCAAAAAGTTGCTAGAAATGCAGGACAAACTTTCCAGGCTGTATTCAGACGCATTGTGCCATCTGATCAAATATCCTAGACTTTGGCTACTTAATTTAAGGTTCTGGAAATCCAAAGAATCATTTGGTCTTTGTATTTTTTTACTTGTTGTGCATGTGCTTATTTTCATGTTGAATAGAACTTATTTGATATCATGCAGAGTGTAGTTCAAGATTCAACCTGTTTGGTAGTCAACAGTGACAGTTTTGGTTCGTTAATATTTGCCATCAATATGATTATTCACTTTCGCAATGTTAATGCCTTATGAAATTTTGTGGTTAAGGCATTTAGAATGGAAAGAAGCCTCACAGAAACTAAAAGGAATATTTATTCTTCATTAATCTGTTTGTTTCATAAACTACTTGCTTGCCTTCTGTTTATCAGTGTACTCTTACAGCAGTTTAATATTTATTTCTCTGGCCTGTGTTTGACTGTTTTCTGGTGAATCGAAGCTGTGTATTAGACTAATTGATATCTTATTATTGTTATCGGTAATCATCTTGTTGTTGCTATGCTAATATTGTCATCCTAAGGCTAATTTAATTGTAGTATTAGTATGGGTTAATAGGTTAAAATTTCTACTTTTTTCTATTGTTTTTAGATAGATAATTTTTTTAAAGCAGCAGCTAAATAACCTTTGGCTAGCAAGCTTCGTTAAGAGATTATTAAAGTTAACTAGGAAAGAAACCCAATCTCTGAACAGTTTATTTGGATCCATTCTGCATACTGGTGTAATGAATATCAGCTGCCCCTAAATTGTGCTGGAATTGAAAATAAAAAGTGTTAAAAAGATCCAGTGGTCGCAAGTAGCTTTTTTAACCGAAATAGTGATTTTGTGATTATAGAGAACTGAGAAAGTGATAATCTGACACAAGAAAATGACAAAATATGGAAATTTATATTGATGATGTCCCACAGAGCCTTGCAACCATAGTACCATCGCAGCTCAGCCATCAAAATGTTCTACGAATTTGGACATGCATTCAGTTTTTTTAGTATTATATTCTTAGTAGTTTTTACACTTATAATCTTCACGAGCACGTAACAACTCTTCTATCCAATAATAAACTATGTGAAGTTGAAGTTAAAATTGATATAAAAGAAAAACTACATGAAGTTGAATGAATTCTCATACAACCCATCTAATGTTAGGGGTGGGCAAAAAAACCAAAAACTGAATTGATTTATAGAACTGAACTGAACCAAACCGTTTTTAAACTAAACAGGTTCAAAAAAATTAAAAACCAAACTTTATTTTAAAATCAGTTTTTTTAACTGGACTGATTTTAGAAATATAGGTGTCCTGTAACCATAATTTAGTTTTAAATTTTAATTCTACAAAAACCTCAAAATCTCAAAATCCTAAAATCAGAATCAGAACCCTAAAATTGAAATGAAGCTTATGCATTTATGATATACCTTCGCCTTCCCTCTTCTAACGGATGCATTTTGATTCTGACTTTTTGTGTTGCCTCACACACCAATGGTTGCAACCTTTCATCCATCACATGCTCTCTTACTTCCCACTATCCAAAAGGCAAAAAACTCATCACCACCTAATATGTTACTTCAAAACTACAGAACCCTCAATGAACTGACACAGTTACACTGTGACATGATGAAGAAAGGTCTTTTTCTGAACAAAACCAACCTTAAGATGACCAAGCTTCTTCACTGCATTTATACTCCCTTGAAACAGCTCCTTCAGCCCATCTGAGTCGTGATCCTCACTTGAAATAATTTTCTACAACCCTGTTACTGCAGAAATTTAGTATTCTGAATTGTAATGAATCAGCTCGTCAATGATTCATATTGAGTTACCTAAGATAATCTCGGGCTCTGTCATGCCTTACAGAAACAATGAAATATGGCTCTGACCGTCGAATGCAGCACTACCAAAATCAATAGCATTAGACTTGTGAAAGCACCTGAATTGTGTTTTCATCTCATGAAACCCTCTGTACCAACCACATAATTTAACAAATATATTATAATGAGTCCATAAATGTGATTATTTTTGCGTCAAAAAAATCCAAGTACCTTGCAGAGAGAAAGCTTTAAAATTCATAAGAAACAAACAGTATTTTCTGGCTTCAGGTCAGTGTGGATTAGACGTAGTGTAGTTCATGCATTCCTGAAGATGATAATGCATGAGAAACAAAATAAAGCAGACACAGCTAAGATACACTGCGTTTAGGGAAAAACCAAGCAAGCTAAGGGAAAATATTTTTGTTTGTAAACCAAGGGAAATAAACAAAACTTGAGGAATCAATAGAAGAACAACCGAACAAGAGCAATCAGAGACATGCTACCCTCTACAGATTCCAAAAGCTGTCGTTCAAATATATATACAAGATCCACAGGGAATGGGCAGTATTTATTTCTCTTTAGAAAATAAAATAAGCTTGGTCCATTGACCCAATAAGAAAAAGACCTGATAACACCATCAAAATACATGAATAAGTACCACATGGACATATTTACACACAAATCTATTATAGGCGAACTTAGCAAGTCAACTTGCAACATAAGTGGGGATTAATCAACATTGTTTCCTGAATTAAAAGAGAAAAGGCAGAACAAAACAACATACAGACATGCGCACACCAATGGAAGGAAAAAAATCAATTTTTTTAAAATTCCAATCATCCCATTCATTTTCACAGTAATGCAACAATGTCGTACCAAAATTTATCAAACAAAGTTCTAGAATAAGGTAAATCCAGGAAAGCACGTTGATGAAAGAAATATTATAAGAGTACTTACAATGGATATGTGATTCTCGTAATTAACTAAATTCGGATCTGCCCGCAGCTACATATAATAATTGTGATGGAGTAAATATTAGTTACCCCTTCATATAAAAAATCTACAGCCAAATTCTAGTGGGCATTATATGACTCTAAAGGATCTGTACCGTTAGTTTTCCACGTCATTCTATGCTAGAATCTGGAGCACATCAACCTCCAGCATTGCCACATCACGGTAATTTGTTATGCTTTTAGTTACCTTTGTAGCCAGACGTTCTCTGATTTGGCATTCCCAACATTCCCAAACTTGACCAAAGGTGAACTATTATCAGCATCATCTTCGACATGTTCCATCAGGTCACTGGTTCTAGTTTGATGTAAAGCGAGCCCTTCTAGGATCTCAAAGACCTCTTGTGAAAATGGCTTTGAGTTGTCAGCTGAAACGAATTCTTGAACCACATTGTTAACCTCAATCGAACTACACCCAGGGGTTTTCTTTATCCTCTTGTTTCTTATGAGTTTCCTAATATTTGATACATCTTCCCACTTTCCAAGTTCTGCATATATGTTTGCGAGCAAAACATAGTTCCCAGATTCTTCTGGCTCAAGCTCCAAAAGTTGTTGCATTGCAATGACAGCAATCTCAAGATTGCGATGAATCCTGCAAGAGCTCAACAAAGAGTTCCATATCCTCGAATCTGGCTTTATTGCCATCTTCAATATCGTGTCAAGAGCCTGACCAAGGCGTCCCGAGCGTCCGAGAAGATCAACGACGCAACCATAGTGCTCAATTTCTGGCTCTATATGATAATCCACTCTCATAACATCAAAATATTTCAACCCCTCATCCCACAAGCCTGCATGAGAGCAAGCCAACAATACACCAAGAAAGGTTATCTCATTAGGAGTAACTTGCGCCTTCTGCATTTCATGAAAGAGTTGAATTGCCGCATAACCTTTTCCATGATTAGCTAGCCCTCCAATCATGGTACTCCAAGAAATCACGTCCTTCTCAACCAACTGATCAAACAAGCTCCTAGCTTCCTCAATACAACCACACTTAGCATACATTTCAACCAATGCATTACATATACCAGTCTTCTGCAAAAACCCATTTTTGTCAGCATACATATGAATCCATTTCCCAACCTCAAGAGCTCCAAGCTGCGCACAAGCCGGCAAAACAGCTATAATACTAATCTCATCAGGTTCAATACCCACCATTTGCATCTCCCGAAAAATATCCAATGCATCACCGTAGCATCCTGTTCTAGCATTCCCAGTTATCATAGTTGTCCAAGACACAATTGTCCTAAAAGGCATTTCGTCACACAGCTTCCTTGCACTCTTCATCTGTCCCAATTTCGCATACCCAAATATCATACTATTCCATGAAACCACATCTCGATGAGTCATTTCATCAAACACATGGCACGCATTGGTCAAATTCCCACATTTCGTATACATTTCAATCAAAGCATTATCTGTTATAGTATGTGAATTACACCCAAATTTGAAAACTACCGCGTGAATCTGCATACCAAGACGGTGACACAGAATCCCCGCGCATGATTTTACCACAAATGGGAAAGTGAATTTATCTGGAAAAGATGTTGAATGTGTGAGCATTTGAATGAAGATAGTGATTGCTAAGGAATGGTGGCGATTGTGGGTGTAAGTTCTGATGAGAGCGTTATAGGAGAAGACGTTTGGGTGAAGGAGTTGTTGGAAGAGCAAGGTAGCGTAACCTACATAGCCCATGTTGTCGCATGAATCCAACATTTTTGTAGCCAAAAAGTTGCTCTGTGAAAGTGAAAGCGTTACGACGTGAGCGTGAATCTTCTTCAGTTGCGCTATTCTGAAGCAGTTTTTCAACGACGCGACGTAACGGTTTTCGAGTTGTCTTATGAAAATGGTTCCCATTGATGATTAATCATGAATTAGCGTTTGTTATTCGCAAGATACATGAAGATGATTGCATGGTCTTTTTGAGTAGCATATGCATATGTAATGAAAAAGACACGTTAATTTTTAATTACTTTAGATATTTGTTTTTGAGTCATATTTTCTCTTTATTTATCTTCATAACATCGCTATTTTCATTTTTTTTTTCTTTGCAAATGTGTCAAATAAGTGTTTAAGTGTTCATCACATCAAATATTTTTCTTGATTTAAATGAGTGCTTTAAGGTTGGTTTGGTTTAATGGAGAGGCTGATGGATTTTTATGAATGGGAGGAGATGAATTTTTTATGTTGTTTGATTCAACGAAGAAGAATGTAATTTTTAATTTTATATTAGTTATAAAGAATCACCCTACTCCAAATTTACTATAAATAAAGAGAGTCAAATAATTTATGGAGAAATTTTGACTCCCTCGCCTCTTAAAATTCAAACTAAATATATAAACTTTAAAATATTATCTCATTTCTCTTCCATCTCCATTTATTCCAGTTAGACCATTTGATGAAAATGGAGGAAAGAAAGAGAGAATATTTTAGAGAAAATGTATTAGATTCATTTTTTAGGATGGTGGAGGGAAACACACGGTAATTAAGATTTCAGTAGTTAATGGACTTTAGTTAAGAACAAAGCGTTTAGGATAATTCAAAATTAATTTCTAACTAAAATAATTCTTGGACATACGTTACTTATCTTCAAAATTCCAACCAAACTTTAAATTACTAGTATTTCATTCCCTTAAGAAATAGAGAGTTAAAAAAAAATAAATGATTAAATAGATTGTGTGGGTTCCACGTGTACTTCTTGTAATATTAATATTAATTAACATTTAATCATTCTAACTTAATCTCTCTTGGAAAAAAAAAAAAAAGAGGTTTAAGTTGAGTATTTGGAACTCTGTAAAAACTATAAGTGTCAAAAAAACACTTATAAAAGAGTTACTACATAATACCACCAACAAAGTTTTCACGTATACAACTATAACTATAAAATTTTGGTATATTTTCATCTGTCCTATGTATTTTGTTTCTCCACTCCAAATAGACTATCAGAAACTAAGATCTGATAGTATTTGAAAATTAGAATATGATAAAAATCTGAAAAAATGAAGGATTTGATAAACATTCACCTAAAATATCAGTCATATTTTATATAGTCCATGTTGATAATAGTTTAATTTTTCCAATACTAACATCATCTACATAGTGTAACTTTGATATCATGGAGAGTTTGTCAAATTACCACAGATCATTGTAATTTTCATAAAGTTACAATTTGTTTGCTTTTGAAAATCAAAGTGGCTCATCATTATTCTGAAAAACTCATAGTGATGACAAACAGACATAAGCCGAAGTTTTGTTTTTTTAATTTATGCATTGCATTTGATATTAAATATAAGAGAAACCCTCTTTTCTGGTAAACATTGCAGCACCCTAAAATTTTACTCTTAAATTTTACACCAAAAGAAAAAATTGCTCTTAATCAGTTTATCACATACGCACGTTCCCTATTAACTTTCTTTGCAGCACGTTTATGACTGACTTCCTTTAAATGTGTAAAAGCTAATTTATAATTAAAATGATTAACATCTACATGGTTTTCACATTATTTTGAATTAACCTTTTTATAAACATCTACAAGTTTGTGACGTTTTTTTTATAAGAATCATACTTATTTTATTTCAAAAAATAATCGTAAACAAGACATCAATCCAAACTAGGGCGTAAACAAATTAAAAATGATGCTAAGAATAGCTTTGAAATTTACTCTCAGGAGAGCCTTTTTTACTTGAGTGCCATCTGAATGATTCAACGATTCCACGTTTGGGTACATTACAATTTCTTTTGCATTATGTTCTAGCCACTATTTTAACTTTTCACCTTCTCGAGCACAACATAATTCAGAAGTAGGTTCTCAGTAGAATGTTGTGCTCATACCATCCATCCATTGCAATAATGGTTAGTTGGTTGAATAAAAAAAAAAAAAGTAAAATGAAAACAAATAATGATAAAAATAGGAGTATTTTCAAAACGAGTAACCCAAAAAATTATAAATGCAACCAATAATCATTAAGTACATGTTTGTTTTTCCGGTAAAAATAGCGCCACTGCCCGATAATATTAGAACTACAGTCTGTAGGCTTCTGTAAAATCGCAGCCAAATGACTTTAGGATGTGAGAATTTCATTTTTGCGGTTGGCTAAAATGGAAGTCATTCCACCAACAAAAGGCATTTAGCTTCTTAAGTGGGAATCCTAAAGAAGGGATGATCAAGGGCTTCGCTAGCAGTAAATCTTTCAGCCGGATTATATGTTAATAAGCCATGTAACAGATCAGTTAAGGAGGACCTTGAGGATTCTACATGCCGTGATATAATATCCTGCATAAAGAATAATATTTGGTCATCACTAGTTAAATTACACACACAACACAATAATTGATTCAAGACAAGCCCAACTACTGATAGGGAAGAACAAAACCAACTTTAAGATGACCAAGCTTCTTCACTGCATTTATGCTCTCCCTTGAAACAGCTCCTTCAGGCCATCTTAGTCGCGATCCACGCTTGAAATATTTTTCTGTACCCCTGCCATATATTGATTGTCAAGCAAATATATTTAAAAGATGTTACTAAATAAATTTAGTACATTCACTTATAATATAACCATCCAGTCGGAGATCCATAACTTACAAGACACTGGATGTATCCCAAAACAATGTAGTTGAAAGGAAAAAGAAATTTACAGAACATGCTGTAAATTCATTACTTACTTAGACTTCCGAACCATATGCTCTGGTAGAGGTCCCAAAACTCTCTCCATCATTGCCAGGTGCTCCAAATTTTCGTGTGTCTGAAACAATGCCTCTCCCTGACAAAAGTTCCACAGTTAGAATGCTAAGACAAGCTGTTCTAGATTCAAACCATGCCTACATCTTGATAGATGGAAGACCAACCGTGCATAATTCGATGAGAATGCATCCAACACTCCACAAATCACACGGGGATGACCACCCTAAACCTGGAATGTCATTTCAGATGCATGTGAGAATACATTAATCACTATAAATTATTATATGATAAACCCAACAGTCGTAATAATTTCACATATTTTTATATTTTTTCATATAATTTCACATATCAACAAGAAATAGATTTGGCATTTCTATATTTTTTCCTAACGTCAACGTGAGAGAAGAAATAAAACAGGCACCAAAGTGTGTAAAAGAAAATACTAACAATTCGGTATTCATCATGAGAATACAATATAAATAGGAAAAATGTCAATCAATACAAAGGGCTCGGAAAAAACAACATAGTGAACACCAAAGATCCACGATAATAAGAGAAAATGAGAAATGATCTTGGAAGATTTAATCAGTGATGTGATGCAGCTACTGGAAACATTTTTAACAGATCAAAATATTTCTCATCAACATTTTTCCTTAAATAATTTCATTTTCAAGCAACACATGTTTACTATGTTACACATTTATTCTGAACAGAGGAATAGACAAACAAGTAAAGCAACACAATCTCATCAATCAAAAGCATATCTCATTACCTAAGATAACCTCAGGTGCTCTGTAATGCCTTGTAGAAACAATGGAGCTGTGGTTCTGATTAGCAAATGCAGTACTGCCAAAATCAATCAGCTTAATAGCACTAGACTTAGGCAAGCACCTAAATTGTGTTTCATCCGACAAAACCCTCTGGACAAATCAAATAGTTTTCCTTAAACATATTGTTATAACAAACCTACAGATGTAGTTATTTTCAATCTGAAAATGCTAAATACCTTACAACTAGGAAGTTTTACATATTCAGAAGAAACAAGAAGTATATTTTCTGGCTTCAGGTCGGTATGGATTAGCCGTAGTTCATGCATATCTGAATATGACAGGGCACGAGAAACATGTTAAAGCAAGCAAACACAAAAAAGAAACACTGCATCCTAGGACGAATTAAGCAAGCTAAGGAGAAAGATGTGGTTGATGTATAACCAAGAAATATAAGAATAAAACATGAGGAATAAACTGAAGGGTCAAGAATAATCCACAGACATGCTACAGATTCCAAAAGCTGTCGTCCAAATTCACGAACAAGATCCACAGGGAATGGGCAGTATTTATTTCGCTTTAGAAAATCAAATAAGCTTGATCCAAGCTTCTCAAAGACCTGATAACACCATTAAAATGCGTTGAAAGGAATGTTTCCACTCAGATTCCAGATCTATGAATAAATCCCACACGGACATATGTTATTTATAATAATCTAATCATCTATTGTAGGTGAACTGGTGAACTTATCAAGTCAAGTTACATGCAACATAAATAGGGATAAATCACCTATCCTTCCTGAATTAAAAAAACATGCACCACAGAAGAACTAGAAACTATGCGCCCATGGAGAACAAAACTAACCAATTTTTGCAAAATCTCAATCATCACATCTATTTACACAATAATTCAAAATTTACTCCAACCCACAGTACCAAATTTTATCAAACCAAACCAACTGAATATTGTAAATCCAGGAAAACATTTTGATGAAAGAAAATATAGTAAGACTACTCACAATGCAAATGTGATTCCTGTAATCAAACCAATTTCGGATCTGTACACAGCTGCAAATAATAATTTTGATGGAGTAAATATTTATATCAGTCATCTCTTAATATATAAAAAAAAAAAAAACAGTAACCAAGTTCTAGCATGAATTATATGACTATACCGTGAGCATCCGACATCATTCTTCACCAGACGTTCAAGCACATCAACCTCGATCATTGCTGCATCTCGATACTTCTTGATGCTTCTAATTACCTTGATAGCAACATATTCTCTCGTTTGACGGTCCCAACATTCCAAAACTCGACCAAAGGTGCCTACAGCACTAGCAATATGCTGAATGACACAAGCACAGTCACAATAAAAATTTAAACTTGTATTCAGAGAACACTTGACCGCTAACCTTCACCCATTTTGCTGAGAATTTTATCTGTTCAAAATTATTAAAAGAAGATATTCAAACCAGTACTTTCAAAAACACAATTGAGAAAGAAAAAAACAAACAAAAAAACAAAAAACCCTAGGAACATATGAAGCATCAAGACACAAAGAATAAAACCAAATTAACAATAGGGTTTCTAATCATCTTAATTATAATAATTAAATAAAATGCTATAAAATACAAAAAAAAAAAAAAATTACATCTAGGTGTGAGATTTTCGCCGAGATTAAAGACATAATGTCCATCACGATCATCATCTCTCCTCGGAGGCGAAGCATACTTTTTATCAACTCCATCTTCGCCAACAACCGCCAAAGTTTTATGTGCCTAAAATTTGGAATTATATTATTTAAAATCAAGAAAGATTAAGAAAAATAAAGAGAAATAGAAGGAGGTTAATTTTACCTGTGGAAGTGAAGGAGGAGGGGCTGCATCCCATGCGAGACGAGGACGTTTGCGTGTTCGTTCCCTTTCCATGATAGATGATAGCATTGACATGCAGAGAGAGTTAATGGCTGAAAAGCATATCTGCGACGAAATTTTCTGAGAAAAATTAGAATTGAAGTTTGAAAACGAATTAAGATAGTTGTTGTGCGGAAGATGAATGGAGAATGTAATTGCACAGAGACAGGGGAGAGAGAATTCGAGTCTAGGTACGAAGCACGCCAAAACAAAACAAGCCGTTAGGGTTCAGTTTTTTTACATATGCTTCCGTTTTATTGTATAAATAAATCCATTCATTAATAAAAATAGAATATTATTTACAATTAAAGGATACATACTCCTACATTCTTAATGTAAAACTATTTTATATTTATATTTATATTTAGTAAGAAATCATTGCTTCCAAATTTTTGTGGTTATTTTAACAATTTAAGAAATTACTGAAACTTAGTATTTTTTAAAGATTCAATGTGATATTATTTTTTAATTTTTATTTTTATTTTATTATAATATATTAAATGTATCAAAAACTAATTATAATAAATTTAAATAGTTAATGAGTTTATTATAATATAATAAAAAAATTAAATTTAAATATAATTTTATGCATTTTAAATAATGATATAATTATTGTTATGAAATATTGACATTTAATTTTGGATGAGTTTTAAAAGTTAAGTGTACAATATTAACAAGAACAAGATAAAAACATATAAACCTCATATAATTGTCTTTATTTCAAATAATTTATATATATTTTAAATTATATAAGAATTTTTTTTATTAAAAGCCTATTATTATGTTTAGTAGATATTCTTTTGAAATAATATTATAGCACATGCACATTCACAATTGTTAAAAAAATTAAGAACCAAACACCATTATAATTTTTGTTGTGATTTAAACAAATATTAACATATATTACTTATAAAGATAACGATGAAAATTAATTAAAATAAAATAAATAACAAAATAAACATTAAATAAAAAATAATGACTAAAATATATTTAAATATAAAAAATATTATTTATATTTATTTAAATACACAGTATTCTTGACAAACTTAAAAGATTTTTTACATAGTATATTACTTTTTTAACTATATATATTTTAAAAATTCTAAGTTTTGTTTATTTTAAAAATAAAAATAAATGATATGGTCTAAGTTTGTCGTAGCATAAAGTATACCGCACACTCCTCCTATTAGACTGTTGGTGGCAGGGAGTTTAATGGATACATACGAACAATTGAACATAAAAATATAATATTTTACAAATTCACTATTTTGTGGCATGATTTCATGTCTGTAACTACTTTTTTAAGGAAGTAATTATATTTTGAAATTATTAATATAATAAAGTCCATATACATCTAACTCTAAGCTCCGTGATTTGTATACCTCCTTCATTTCCAGGTCTAATCTGTCCTCCCACAAAAGAATCAGATATTGCACGTACTTTCAATAACTTTATTTGGAAGGTTATCAACATTTGCATATATAAAATTGTAATAAGAAAATAAGATCACTTTACATCACAAGAGACAATATTTTTAAAGTCTTTCTTTCTTTTTTTTTTTTTTTAATTTTAAAGTCCCTGAGAATTTAGGCGAAATTTTAAATTTGATATTTATTATTATAATTTACATTTATCTCATTTTAATGACATTAATGGAGATCGAATAAACCAAACCATTCAATTTCTATCATTTAATCACTAGACCAAACCATCCGATATCTATCATATTTATCTCTATGGCTTTTCCATATAATGCTTTAATGAGACAATTTGTTTACGTCAAATGATTGTTTCTTAGGTATTGGTATAGTTTCCTCAAACATTTTGTATTTCTTTTATTATTTTTAATAAGATTTTATATTGTCACAAATGATAGAATATTATCTTGAGGTGTCAAACATAAATACATAATAAATGAGATGTAACCTTTGTATTCTATTTTTGTTTTTTGTTTTTAAAATCATGACAGAACCATTATAATTCATTTATGAGCAAGTTATTATTAGTATTGTTATTTGAATTATACATACCGTGTGAGATACTGATGTTGATTATTAATGAATGAATTAAACTTCTGGTATATGGGCTAGAAAGGACAAGCAGAAAGACTTAATGAAAGAAACAAGTACAATTATGCACCGAGGAGTTAGAGAGAAAAGAGAAAGATTGGCATCACAATTCCATATTCTGATTCCCTCTCTTATATAGAATCCATAATTGCCCTTCCTATAATTGTTATTCAAATTGTCTCATGTTATTATTCTTGATAAAAATAAATAAATAAATGATATGATATGAAAATTGCATGTGAGAATAGTGATTATATGAATATAATAGCTACACTAAGATTTATATCGCGAGAATGAATAATTAGAATAAGGATGATGAAAAGTCTAATATTTATATAAGAATGGATCCATAGAAAAATAGTAGTAGACATGTGTGGTTGAATGATTAATGGTTATGAATGCAATGCATTAATTAAAGATGAGAAAGTGAAAGAAAATATATAGTATTAATTGGTGAAATAAAAAGGAAAAGTGGTGAAAACAAAAAAACCCCGTTTGCATGCATAATATAGTAATGCCAAAAGCATAGATGATGAGTTGATTGTGCAGAAAGCGTGCATGCATGATGATGAAGAGGAGGACAGTTGGGGGAATTAAATCACACAACGAAAGACAGGTGAGGGTCATTTACTCCTTTGAAATGTGGCAGTTGAGTAATAGTAATAGTAATATATAATATAACCTCACTTTTCACTTCAATACACATTATTCATTTATTCACTTCACTTCACTTCAGTCACAATGAGACATTCTTTGGTTGTGCTTGCATTGTGCAATATTCTATTACTTACGACTACTGGGGATGCTAGACATGTTAAGGATGATGATGACAAGCATTTGATTCATCCCCCACATTTGTTTGGCCATGGATTCAGACATGGAAAAAGGTTTGGTGGTGGTTTTGGTGCTGGTGCAGGTGGAGGTTTGGGTGTTGGGGGTGGAGGAGGCTTTGGTGGAGGTGCTGGTGGAGGCTTAGGAGGAGGAGCTGGCGGTGGTTTTGGTGGTGGAGGTGGCATTGGTGGAGGTATAGGAGGGGGTGGAGGATTTGGTGGTGGTGCTGGTGGGGGGCTTGGTCATGGTGTTGGTGGTGGCATTGGTGGAGGAGCAGGTGGTGGTGCTGGTGGTGGTCTAGGAGGTGGAGGTGGACTTGGTGGTGGTGGTGGCATTGGTGGAGAAGCAGGTGCTGGTGGGGGTTTAGGAGGTGGGTTTGGTCATGGGGTTGGTGGAGGAGCAGGTGCTGGTGGTGGTCTTGGTCATGGTGTTGGAGGTGGCATTGGTGGGGGTGGAGGATTGGGTCATGGTCTTGGTGGAGGGGCTGGAGGTGGCGGCGGCATTGGTGGTGGAGGAGGATTAGGTCATGGTATTGGTGGAGGGGCTGGAGCTGGTGGTGGCATTGGTGGTGGAGGAGGATTAGGTCATGGTATTGGTGGAGGGGCTGGAGCTGGTGGTGGCATTGGTGGTGGAGGAGGATTAGGGCATGGTGTTGGTGGTGGAATTGGGGGAGGTGCTGGAGATGGTGGAGGCATTGGTGGTGGAAGTGGCGATGGCATTGGTGGAGGAGCAGGAGGTGGTGGTGGAATTGGTGGTGGGGCAGGAGGTGGTGGTGGCATTGGTGGTGGAGGTGGATTAGGTCATGGTATTGGTGGTGGTATAGGGGGAGGGGCAGGAGGTGGAGGTGGTATAGGAGGTGGCGGAGGAGCAGGTGGTGGGGCTGGAGGTGGAGTTGGTGGAGGCGGTGGTGTGGGTGGAGGAGGTGGTTTTGGCGGCGGCGGTGGTATAGGTGGAGGTGTTGGAGGAGGGTTTGGAGCTGGTGGTGGATTTGGAAAGGGAGGAGGTGTTGGGGGAGGAGTTGGTGGAGGTGGTGGTTTTGGTGGAGGAGGTGGCTTTGGAGTTGGTGTTGGCGGTGGTATGAGCTAGTGTTGGTACTATGTCATTCATAAAAATTATTTGTTTTATTTTAACTTGTACCTGTCAATGCACTTCTCTACTCTTCTCTTCTTTGTTAATTAGTAGTATTACTTTTGAGCATTTTCGTATGGGAAACAAGGCTTATAATAATCCTGTGTAATAGTTTTGGTGTGTGTAAGCTTGCCTATCTCTTCTGTTTATGTTATTCATTCAAACATCTCATTATTTAGTGTCCTGTTTTGTGATCACAAAATTGCTTTGTCAAACATGGCTTGGCTTATATGAAGTCTCATTTATTACAGAGTACTACTCCTGTTCTTTAATATATATAAATGAAAAACGTTAAGGATTAATTAATCTTTGTTGTACTACATATAAGATTATTAATGAAGTTAATACTACTAGTAAGTACTACTACATAAAACAGTAATAATCTTAGGTACTTAAAAGTGATGAAATAAATGAGAATATATAGAGTCCCTCTCAGCAAGTGGTTTGACTGAAGCATGAGACAAATACTTGAATTATTGAAGCCCCCTCTACGTACTGTCAGTGTGGTTCGTTGATTGCTCTTAATGCTACTTTGCTTCATCATCTATATACAACAAAACAAATTCAAATTAATAGGAAGGACCCCATTCATTTTGACTTTCTATAATTCACGAAATTAAGATGCACTCTAATATGTCTGCATTATTTGTGGTGTTTTGAGAGAGACATGGTAATTAATTTAAGGTATACTATGCTCATCTATGGTATTCAATGTACCCTCTCCTGTATATATTACTATGCGTGTTTCACTACTCCGTTTAGACTCAATTATATATAAATTGGAAATGATGTTTTTCTTTTGTTTTGTTACAGGAACAATTTGGATTTTTCCTATAGTGCAATTTGGGTACAAGTAGAATGAATGAATATAATTAAGGTGGGTACAAGTAGAATGAATGAATATAATTAAGGTGGGTAGAAGTCTTTGATCTAGGTAGGAACACAGGATTCCGAAGTTTGATAACGAAGTAGAATGAATGAATATAATTAAGGTGGGAATACTCCGGAACCCACCATATCTTATAAGTAACTAAAAATTCTACTATAAATAAATTTGATGTAGTTTATTGTCTCAAATAGTTCACATATCAATTATAGATAGTATGGACTATATTTATCAATCAATATATAGCTAGCGAGTCTATTAAACCAACAATTTTAAGATTTTTTTTTTTACAATTGAATGCTGGCTTCTCATAATAAAATAGTGGAGCACGTGACATATATAATACTTTGATACAAAATGTAAAGAAATTAAATCAGCATAAATAATGATTTTGAGGATCCAATAATGTGAAAATAAATAAAAGTTGATTCGAAAACGACAGTCAATGTTACGCATGTAGCGCCCACCGGTTTTCCTTTAAATATTTATTTGAGTTCATATCATAGTTGCCATAAAAAATAAATTAACTAACGAATGGACCGTGACACCGTATGAATTTATTAAAAACAAAAACAAAAAAAAAAGACTAATGGATCATTATGATCCCACTCACTCATTTCAACGAAGACCGTGCAATCCACGCAAACTATTGTTAAATATTAATTATACAGTATTTCTTATTTATATTATAATCAATTTTACTTAATTCTAAATAATTAATTTTTTTAAAACTCAACTATAACCGTGAGAGAGAGAGAGAGAGAGAGAGATGCAGAGTCTGCAACAGAAGGCATCTGAATGGAGTGGTGTTGATACAGAGCATGCTTTCCTCATCGACGACACCAATTTGTTTCAAAAGCTAGGCCTTCAAACTTTCCTTAACCTTTCTACCAATTTCTATAACAGGTTCTAATCAACTTCGTTATTTCAAACTCCTATGTGTCAAAGATAGTAATAATATTTTATTGATTAATTTAAATTCACGATTATGGTTGTGTGCTGTAGAGTGTATGATGAAGAGGAGGAGTGGTTTCGTTCAATATTTGCAAACTCTGAGAAAGAAAAAGCAATTCAAAACCAGTATGAATTCCTAGTTCAGAGAATGGGAGGTCCTCCTCTCTATTCTCAAAGAAGAGGTCCATTCTTTTCTTATCATTAATAATTCAGCGTTAAATCATTCTTTTTATACACAATAGCAACTATTTTTAATTATTCATAAATTAGTCGTTAAATATTTAAATTTTATAGGAAAAATAATTTTTCTTGTGGTATATTAAAACAAGTCACATATTCAATTAACATATTTTTAACATAAAAATTTAAATTCAAATTATTTGAATTAATATTTTATGATTTTAATAATATATTTGACCGATTAGAATTTCAAAGATGAGTTTAGCTGATAGAAAGCAACTTGAAAATTGAAACCTTTGTTGATACTTTACAAAACAGGACATCCTGCTCTAATTGCACGGCATCGAGAATTTCATGTGACACATGAAGCTGCGGAGAGGTGGTTACATCACATGAAACAAGCATTGGAAAACACTTCAGATATAGATGATGATTCCAAGTTCATCATGATGAACTTTTTCAGGCACACTGCATATTTTCTTGTTGCTGGAGTTCAGCAAAAGAATCAAAATCTTCATCCTTGCAAGGATGCAGCTGGAAGCCACCCATGTAAAAACTTTTAGCATTCATTTTTCTTTATGTAAAAGGGACAACAATGAGACATCAATTATTTAATATACTGTTTATGTATATACTTTTTTAAATCTATCAAGCATCAATATATAGTTATTGATGTTCCTGTATCAAACAAAAACAATATTGATTAATGAATCCAAGACATACACTACTACTATCCCATAACAAAATATAATTAAAAAGGAATACTATATTAAATATATGCATTTTCTGTTTATATTTTATTATCTACTAGATTAAGAGACATTCACAATTTGTAGATAACACAAACACCAATGTCTCAACCGGAACTTGTCATCATCCTCTGAATCATGAAAATTGAATATGGATCTCCACTAATTGAAGCTCTAATTCAGTTCAATATTGTTTTGGTCACCAAAATGCAAATATTCAAAAACTCGCCAAATAACAAACTAGTTAGTATATAGGAAAAATACAAATATTGGTCTGCCAAAAAATCTATGGTCTAATGGTTGAGGTTCCTATTTTCCAGCTGCAAATAATTTATTTTGCCTATTTCTTCTAAAGTTTATCTTTTATTAAAGTCTAATTATGTTAGATTTTACTCAAGGGACCTCAACATTTATTTTAGGCCTACAATTATGTAAGGCCGCCCAGAGCTCCAGTACATGCTTGGGCATTTAAATGGAGCCCGTTGTTGAATGTCGACACTTTTTTTTTTATTATTTATTTTTTATTAGAAGTCCTGTTTATTATGTAATTCTTCTATTTAGAACTCCCTTTGGTTTTTTATTAAAAAAAAAACAGAGATATATTTGGTTTAAATTTGAAGCAAATTGATTGATGTACATTTTTGTTATCGGAGTTGTATTTCTATTGTCAAGGACTTGATCTTGTATTGAGGTTTTTGGTAATTACATTTTGTGTTTAAAATGTACTTTCAACTTTCAGCACCACAAAGAACCCTCCACGTATAATATTCTATTCATTTCTTAAAATAAAAGGATATCTCAATTAATATTTTTAATATGTGTATATAATAATTAAAGAAATTGAAATAATAATAAAAAAAAAAAAAATAGAGAATCTTAACCCACAAAGTATGATGATCCAGTGCACACAAAGTTTCAAACCTTTCGGCTAGCACCTGTTACATTCTTTTTTGTTGCGTCACAATTTTCCTAATTACTTAGTAAGTCACAAAAATTTGAAACATTCAACCTTAGCATAATTTTTTTAAATAAATTATTATTGTTATTGTCTGGTGAAGTTTAATTTCCTTCACTGCGACAATGAAGTCAATTTTGAACAGCAAATAGTTATTGCAGTGCTAGAAAGGCCAAACACGAAAATCCACAAGTTGAGATCACACTATTCATTGAACTCATAACGTAACGCCATTAATTGTTGGAAAGAAAGAGGGTAAAAAAAGACATAATCCAATTCTATTTTCCTGTTTAAGAAACAAAAAAAATCAAGGATCAGGAAAATACTTTTGTTTTACCAAAAAATAGTGTTATAATTTTATATTTTTCTATCGCAATTAAAAATAAATATTATTGTAAAAACATAAATTTAATCATAAAACTATATAATTAGAGACGAATGTAATATATCTCTATCACTATTTTTATTGTCAAAATATAATTTCTCTAAAAATATATGTTGATTCAAATTTTTATCCCGAATAAGCAAACTATCATGAATATACACAGGTTGTGCGCCGCTGGTTATCATGTTAACACCTCAATACTCAAAGATAAAAAAAGTAGGAAGAGGAAGAAAAATGAACTATGAAATCAAGAGAAGAATGAAAAAAATATATATTTTTCTATCTGTTTTACAATTGTAACCATCATCCTAATAAATGTTTAGGTGGCAAGATCCTAGATGGATCAGCATACCGAGCTGAGAATGAACGAGGAAGATTATCTGGTTCCATCCACCCTGTTCCTTGATCAAAGTTCATTGAATATGTTTCTTCATCATACACAACATCATCCACTGTAGAAGAAGTAGGAGAAGAAGAATTGAAAACTTCCTTCTTATTTATTTTCATCTTTCTCCAAATCTTCTGCCACACTGTTTTTTTACCATTATAGTTGCTTGGTGAATTGGTATGATAGTGTGACTTTGTGTAGCTCCTACCTAACCTTGCTTCACTTCTTGAACCAAACCAATTCTTCTTCATATCCATTTTCTATGACTCCAAAATTTTCCTTCATAAACTAGAAGCTATATTGTGTGCATCAATTTTTTTTAGCTTCCTTTCTTTTTATAGGCTTTTCTAATTTTCAATGTCTGACAAACTAGTTTTTGAAGGTAGTTGTGTTAAGTCTCTTTGATGGTGTGAAACTATTAACTATCCTTAATCTTATCCATTATTAATCTCTTATATAATACAATTGTAATTAGGATTGGATGGCCAACCATCACCATGGAATTAAGTAGGTGATTTAGACACTTTGAATTCAAGAAAAAAGACTCGTGTAATGTAAATCAGCCATTGGTTTGAAGCCAAAATAAAAAATTAGAGTTTTGAAGTGTCAAAGAAATACTGCAGAATGAGTCGGTGTTTTTTACACTAGCAGCCGCCAACCTTGGAAATGTAGGCTTCTGATATTTTATTAAGACTACACACTAATCTAATCTGACTTTAAATATATTTTATATTTAAATATGTAATATACTCTACTTTTATGTTTGTTAATTTATAGTTGTAGTGATGTTTTCTTTTATCTGTCCTTGGATCATGTTTAACTTTTGATCTTTATTGTTTTGTTTTTGTCATTGCAAAAATTTGTTTATATTTGAATTGGTTCCAATAATAAATAAAATATTTAATTTTAATTCCTTTAATATATATTATATATAGATTAAAATAATTATTACACATATGACAAAGAATAATTTTAATATAAAAGATTTGTAAGACTACAACAAAAACAAAATTATATTTTCGAAGGTAAAAAAATATAAATAAAATTTACAATGATTAAAACAGAAAACAATATATTTATATGGATATGGAAGCAAATATATAGTTCTTATTTCACCACCTGAGAATGTAACTCCTGAATTATATAAAATATTTCCCTTTCATCGGAATCACATGGATAATACGCCGAACATAATTGACGATTTTAACTTATTCTGTCAGTGTACTTACTGCCAAACCAGATACAGCCACTAAAGTTGAGATTCCGTTTCCATCTTTCAATTTTCACTAGTCATCGCTCATCAAGGGAATGTAAGAATGTGAATGCACTTTGTGATATAGATCCATTTATTTATTTTTAATCATCAATTAATTTAATAAGAAGTTATTTAATATATTTTATTAATTTTAATTATTAGATTGAATAAAATGTTTATATTCTTATTTCTTTAATTAAGTAAAAAAATTTAATAGTTTTATGTTATTTCTTTGTTTTAATATAGTGTTGAATTTTGGTGATAAATCAATATGACTTATGTAGAGTATTTCAGTCATATTTAGAGTTATAGGTGTTTAATTGAAACCAACCCAATTGTAAATAAAAACTAAGATCTATAACTACAACTTTCATGAAGACACCAGAATCAAATTCGAACCCAAAAGAAAGGAACAAAAGTATACATCAAACAAAACAGCGCGCTTGGAGTGCATTTTGACATTCATGACACTGTTCAATTGCACATGAAGCACAAATTTCGTGTCTAGAGCACGAGGCGCGCATCAGAAACATTAAAACATATTTTTCTCACTTTTTAGGCATCTTTTTAGCAATTGGAAAACACATTAGAGCAGTTTTATCAAGAATCATTCATGAACCTTTCTAATAATTCTTCTTTAATTTCTATATTTTTTATCTCTGTCATAAGTAATTAAATTATATTTATTATGGATGAGTGAAACAAAATGAAACTTTTATTTTTTTTAATTTGATTTCCAATTATATAAATGAATTTATTGAATTATGTTTCTTATCTCTTTGTTTAATGTTTTTTATTGCTTTATCAACTTTAAAACGTTCTAAAAATGAAACCAATTAAATTAGTTGCAAATGCAATAATTTAGTAAGAGAAGTCATGTACCGTAAGACTTAATTTAATCTTAAATCCACTAACGAATTAAGAATTACTTTAGACTTAAAGATTCTATCAGTAAGACATTAAAACAATAATAATAAAAATAATTTGATAATAATTAATTAAAAAAATTTAATAACTAAGATCAAATTAGAAACCAATGTTAAATTCAAATGAAATCCATTTGTGACATTTTTTTTATTATAAAAGTTCAATTATATTACTCTTGTCAATTTCAAATATTATATCAATTAATTGAAAACTTTTTGTTCAATTTCAATAGTTAAACATAATTCGATAGTA
Source organism: Cicer bijugum (assembly GCA_037974875.1). Lineage (NCBI taxonomy): Eukaryota > Viridiplantae > Streptophyta > Magnoliopsida > Fabales > Fabaceae > Cicer > Cicer bijugum. Next base: position 15,756,077 of record JBBPBT010000685.1, read on the forward strand.
AAATACAATCCTTGAATTTGACATTCGGTACTACTGTTTTAATTATTACCGACAACTATTCAATTCACTACTGAAACACGATCACACATCAATATCATAATGAGTCACAGCATAGAACTAACTTAAAGTTCAGATGAGCTTTGGAATTTTGAACTTGAAGAATGAATATTGCCCTACATAACCCTAACTTAAGGCACATAAGTGAACACTTGTACAATGTGCTTCCCTCATCAAGGATGGTTAAAACTAAAGAGCTAGCTATGGCAAAATTTTCACACAAGATTGATATAAATCAGCATGATAAGTTAAAACATGTATGCTGCTTTTCTTGAGTGAGGATGCATCAGAACATAAATTTAAAAATATATAACCAAACTTTCTCAAAAGAGAACAGAGAAAGCTTGTTATGCCATACCACCACCTTGAGATTGTATGATTAACTTCAGTTTCTCATAAGCATCATAACAAGCATGAGTATAATCCGACAGTGCACGGAAGAGCTCAGGCAACCGAGTTTTGAGACTCTGTAGGGATTTCTCTCTTACCTGAACACACAGTTTTTTGTGAGATTCAGTGTCTTCTTCTAATTTCTTCTTCAAGCTCCCGATGACATATTGCTTCTCAGAGAGCGGATTGTTAGTATTTCCTTCCTCTCCTCTCTCTGCATCATCGGGCCCTCTTCTTAGTAAATGCTTCTGGTACCATTCCTCAAAAGCTTGGTTTTTCCTCAAGAATTCCTTTTGAGTCTCCTCACATTTCTCCTTTAACTTCATCTCTTCCTCTTGCTGAAGTAAGATCGTCTTAATCACAGCAGCAAAGGAGGATATAGCAGATTTTGCTAGCTCATCGGGAAGCTTGTCAAGATAATCGTGCCATGCATGCAGAAGGGCTTGGATCGGTGGATTCTGAGCTTTTGGCGGGGAAGAGATTTTCTCTTTTAGGTTGCTTTCAATGGGAATGAGATTTAACTTGAGCCAACTATTAAGAGCTTGGATGTACTGCTTCTGTTGAGTCACGAGCTTCTCGAATTGTGACTGCCATTCTTGGATGACATTCCAAAGCTGCAGGGTGCGGTCGTAATGATGCTTGGTTGTTTCCTTATGATCTTGAGAAATATCTAGAGATTTGAGGTCTGTAACTATTTTCAGCTGGCTCTCATGATTTATGAACATATTCTCCCACATATTGGCCATCCTGAAAAGAAATCAAGTACATTCATTTCATGATTAAGATGAAGATCCATTTGTGTTCTTTTACACATTTTATTAGAATAGAAAAAGAAACTTGGTACATAGTTGGAATGACGGCGACAATCATGCCGCATAAGTACAAAATTTTGGATCATGTAGCAGCCATAACAAGAGCAAATATAAAAATAGGAAACCATACATGTAAAGTGACATGATTATTATTATATTTATTATCAATTGTATCTCTTTGATTTCTCATTGGCAACACTTACTCAACAACAAGAGAAACAAGTTTTGGATACAACTGAGCATCCCGAATATGGTTCACTTCAGAAACTGTTGAATCCATCGACTGCATATCGACAATATATCTTGTGTGTAAGTGACTTACGGCCGCTTTAGTTTTTCCTAATGACTCAACACTGGCACCACGCTTCTTCTGCTTGTTCAGAACTGAAACTTTTCTTTGATATTCAAACTTCATAAGCTCACCTTGCTGTCAACAATGAATGAATTTTTAAACCAACATGTTACATTGTTACCAATAGAAATATTCTTTAACAAAATAACATGTCAGCAATAAAAACTTAGCACTAAAATGAAAGTAATGAAAGTAATAAAAACTTAGCACCAAATATTGAAGATGACACCTACCTTGACCTCTTCATAAAGTTTCTTCTCCCATGCTAACAACTTATCCAAAACAGTGGCATGTGTTTCGTACTCTTCTGAATCAAAATCATCTTTTGCACCTTCTCCACTGGATACACCCTTGAAGGACCTATTCCATGTTATCACTCGCATGACCCTAGCGGAATGATCAATGTGACCTGTTATGTTAATCATGTCAATGCACATTAGCCCCCCAACCATACATGTCCATTCCAACTAACAACTAACTAAAAAGCTTAAACTTTAAGAGCCGTTACGACCAGTGTTTTATTAACCTATAAAGCACAAACACAAACATCAGGCAGGATACTAACACTTCAATATTGGTAACCCCATGTGTTGGGGTCAGCGTTAGGCCTATGTCAAACACTAAACATGTCTTTAACATAAACTATAAAGTATCGGTGCTACACAAGTTTTAACAAAGGTCTGGGGTCACAATTTGGACCCATCACAAATATCAACTCAAATTGAATGACATAAAAGGAAACAGATCTAACACAAAATACTACACTGCAACAAATAAAAGAAAATACCTCGATTATCGGCGAAATTAGAATGATAATGCAACCTAGTGGCTTCAAGCATCTTGGAAACTTCTTGAGCACTCTCAGAAGCTTTAAGAAAATGATCATCAAGTGAACCTAGAATCTGGATGAGAGTAACAGCTGGAGCCACCTTAATTGCTCTTCTAAACTCAGCAGGAGCAGTTTTAGAATGTTCAATGTGTTTACTCTCTCTTATCTCTTCATCTGCTTCATGCTCCTTATTATACACTTCCAACTCCACTTTCTCAGGTGTCTTTGGTTCAATCTCATCTTCCACGTGTCCTCCATCATCACCGTCCAAATTCTCATTCTCATTTTCAATCTCATCTTCTTCATTCAAAGAACCTCTTGGCAAATTCTCCATATCCATGAAGAAATAATCCCAAGCCATATTCTTCGATTCCGGCATAGGCGGAACTGATTTACTCTCCGGCGGACTCGGCGGCGCGTGAACCGATCCGTCGCCGCTCTTCCCGTCGTCCGTCTTCGCACCGCCGTCGTTTTCCTCGACAGTGACGACTGAGTTTCCCTTTTGGCGGTGCTGCAATGCCACCGGCGGCATGGTAACGGAGCGTTTGATCGAAGCAGGGGAGAAGTTAGGCGGAAGAGGCGGTGGAGGAGGGAGGTTATCTTCCATAGGCGGCGGAGGTGGCGGTGGAGGGTTTGGCGAAGTGTGAAGAGGCGGCGGGTGAAGTTCGATGTCGTCGAGGTGAGTTTCACCGTGAGCGTAGTCGGAGAGAGCGGCGCCGGTATTTTTGAGAGCCATAGCGTAACCGGAATGACCGGCAGCGAAGGCGTTACGAGCAACAACCGCTTCTCTCATTAGGTTTTTACGGTCTTTACAACGAGCCACTGATTCTTCGTTTTCTATTCTTGACTGTGCGCAACCCATTTTGGAAAAGAAAAAAAAAAGATTGGAGTTATTGGTTGAAGGAGCAAATTGAATGTGTGTGAATAAAAGTGTTTAGATGTGAGTTTGGAAGTAAAACGACGTCGAATTGAAAAAGAAGGGTTTGATTAGATGGAGAGAAAGAAAGAGCATGTGAATGGTGACAAGTGAGTACAGCAGAGAGAGTGTGCAGAGTGATATACAGAGAGAGAGAGAGAGAGAGTTTATTTGTTTAGTTTTAATTTTTAATCCTACTCGCTGCCGTTTTAAGCGTGCTGTCATATCTTGCCATTTTTAAAACAACGGTCATATTTTTCGAGGAGATTAAGATTTCTTTCTCGATTTAAATATGTTTTTTTGTTCGGTGTAAGAATATACTCTTATGGTTATTTAAAATTTTCAATATGTACCAATCATTTTTTAAATTTTATATAACTTAGATTTATTGAAATATTCGTTTTTAATGATATCCAACTATCATATGTTTTGAATTAAATAAAGAGTATATTTAGAATAGCAGTATTAAATGACGTATTGAATGATTAGTTAATTTTTCTTATAATTATTATTAATTTTTTATTATAATAATGCATATATCTTTAAGACAATTTCAATGAGAATAAAAATTTAGTGTGAATATTTTAATTTGAGGAAGGGATTTATGAAAATTATCATAAAAAATTCACATTTTCTCATCCTTATCAAAGTGTAGTAGAATGAGTTACGTGAAAGCCACGGATTTTGTAAAAGAGTTTCGTTATTTATTAATTAAAATTTATAAA